>PVJH01010783.1:0-72034 GCA_004026705.1 Nesogale talazaci
TGGTCCTGTGCCTCGGCCTTCAAGCAACACTACCTGTGGGACACCTAATTGTGGACTGTGTCACTGTGAGTTGAGGATCCTTCAAGCACTACTTCGCCACGCTTCTGGGATATACATCTCTTGAGCTGGGGACTGTTGGACTCTGTTATCTGGCTGACTGTTGGAGACAGTTGGTGACTGTTGGTGACTGTTGCTCTGCTGTTTGCGGCCTGTAACCAGATAGCCTGGATTGCTCTACAGAGGACTATTCAGCGGCCCTCAAGAATTGAAGCACAGCTAGTTGTAGTTGCCTCACACAAGTGAGTTGGACTGAGCAATCTGTAGTGCTTTATAGTTAACTTTCTCTTTTTATTTTACATATCTTAAGTGAGTTGCACCGAGCAATCTGTATTGCTTTATAGTTAACTTGTTATCTTTTTATCTTATATATCTTTCTCAGTATATAAACATATACAAAGGCATTACTAGTGTCCTGAATTTTATTTCTCTACAAGAACCCTGTCTGACACAGGCATCATCGTGGATAAAGGAATCAAAGAGGGCTGACAGGACCAGTCCTTGGAGGGAGCTGCCTGAGAGAATGGAGATCTTTCTTAGTTCAAATATGCTGCTAGATGTTTAAGACGTGCTAGGTAGCGTGTGTTGGCGAACTGCACTTTTCAAAGTGGGTTACGAAGTTTGTTCTTGAAGGGTTGTTGAGACTCGTATCATCAATACTTGTACAGGGAGCTCCTTAGACAATGAAAACCTACTGAAGAAGAATATGCGCGCGCACGCACACACACACACAAGCATTTTCCTCTGCAGAGAAAGGAAGGAGCATTGTAAGTAAATAAAGGAGAGTAGGTTGAATGACTACAATACAAGAATAATGAGACGCATTGAAGTGCCTACCTACATTTGCCTAGGGGAATGGGTTGCAATATTGTCCAATCTACTCCATGTGGTGAATTGATAAGAATAAAGAGCAAGCAGAATTATGGATTGACTAAGTATAAAATACTATCATAGTACCCTCTGTTGTCTCAATGAGAAAAATGTTTTTAGAGTTCATTTTCCTATAATATTCTATTTCTTCTTTAATATATTTCTTTCCCTGAATCACAGGACAATAAAAAAAAATCTAAACATTGCAAAGGAATTCTGAAACTGCGAACCTTTATAGGAGCAGATGGCCTTGTCTTTTTCTATCAGAGCAGCTGGGGGCTTGGAAAGGAGACCTTTCATTTAAGTCTGTCATTTATCCCACACGGTCACAAGAGCTTCTGAGATATAGAATTTGTGACTGTACACAATATTCTGCCTAATAAATGTAACTATAAATATATCTCCAAAATGGGATAGACAACCTAAATAATCATGATAAAATGAATGGTGAAAAGCGTATTTAACAATATAAGTGCCCTTGAGTTTTCAAATGCTTGTCAAATTGATCAATACAGATAAATAAAAAAAATATTAGCCCTCAATGATTTTAAATGAACTCTTTAAAATAGAAAATTGTTCATAAAGATACATAAGTTCTCTTTTTATCTAGCTAGCTATGCAAATTGCTATGCCATTACTTACCCAAGAATTCTTACTCTCTCCTCCCTTTGAACATGATATTATTCCAAATCCAAGTTTCTCTTCCCTACATAAAAAAGGTCATAGCTCTTTATCTCATCCAATATTACATTTGAAGACCTTTCTCCCAGACTCAGCTCGGTGTTAGAGACCATTCTTGAAGGCCAGTGCAAGCAGAAATCCTTGAGAGCACAACCCAAATGCTCCTTCTCCAACGGGAGTTCACTTTTCTTCTGCGAGTAGAAAGGGTTTCTCCCCGAAGGGAAATTTTACTCTTTCTCTTTAATAAACAGTCTTCCTTCTAACATAATTATTTAGATGAAGAACAATAATAGCCTGCAAAATATTTTTATAAACATATCCCAGTCTAAATCCACTTCATGAGAAGGGGATAATTATACTAATTTTACTAGTTTAGTTCACAGATCTCCGATCTGCTTAGATTTGAACCAAAACCAAACATCAAGAGTTGATGCTTTTAGTGCCAAATGGAATGGACTTTCTCTAATTCCCGGATGTAAATTCTTTGAGAGAAAGAATGATTTTAGTGTGCTATTATTGTTGTTAAGTTAAACTTCCATAGAATTGTATCTAATTTAAAAATTGTATGATTCAAGATCTGTCTTCTATGAATAAAGCATTTATTTTGCCTTGCCAGTGTCTATAGAGTGAACAGTCTATTGGAGCAGCGCTACCCTTGAGCCGCTGAGGTGTGAAATCCCTACGGGAGACATCAGAGTCCATCTTTGATCTTGGAACCTGATGTGTGAACTTCTGAGACAATTTTGAGAAGCATATTTACATACACTATCTAACCCGTACTCATTATTTTACCATATTATTAACTTCTGAGTGGTGTCCTGAGTGTGGACTTCACTCTTTTATGGCTTTACTTTTTTTTACCTAGTATGCTTATCAAAACAAAAAAGAAAATTTGACATATGTGGAAATTCATCAGCCTCATTTTGAAAATTGAAAAAGTATATCCTAAAATCGGAAAATGTATGTAATTTCTCTAGAGAAAATTAGTCATAATTAACAGTTTACCTAGTATGCATTTATTAAGCTTGCATGAAAATAGTAAGTCCTTGTTAGCAGCCAATCCAACTCCGACTGGCAGAGACCCTGTTTTACATACAAGAGCACCTAAGGTTTTCTCCGCAGATCATCAGAACTTTTACTTCCATCGAGCAGCCGCTGGGTTCAACCCTGGACTCTTTTCAATAGCAGTTAAGCACAAAACCATTGAGTTACCAGGGTTTTATAGAAGACTGTTAATTTAAAAATAATTAATTGATTTTTAATAATTTTATCTAAACTTGAGTAATACCTTGTGGACATTCATGACTGAACATTGTATATTTGTTGACAATATTATCAAGTAGTGGCAATACAATGAATCCATTTTGTAAAAAAAAGTGTCTGAAATTAAGTACATAAGTATGCCAGAGATGATTAAAATGTTAATAAATGTATGAGCAGTTATTAGTTATCATCTGCATACATTGAAGTTTCTATTATTGCTGTTATGTGCTGTCTAGTAAGTTCAGATTCATGGAAACTCCAGGTACCACAAACAAAAGCTGTAGGGTCCACCCTCTTCGTCGTCACAGGTGTTATGTTTGAGATGATTGCTGCTGCTACTGTGTTAATCCATCACTCGGCGGGATGCCTCCTTTCCTCTCAACTTCAACTGTACTAAGTTTGATGTCTTTTTCCAGAAAATAGTCTCGCTGTTAATGTGTCCCCAAAACACGAGAAAATGTCTTGTCAAGCTTACTTCAAAGCAATCTTCTGGCTACACTTCATCCAAGACAGGCCCTTTTGGTCTGGAGAGAGTTCTTGGCTCTTTCGATCTTCTATGCCAACACCATAATTCAACTGCATCTCTTCTCCTTAACCATTGTCTACGTGCCACATAAGGCGATCGTAGATCTCATGGCTTATTTCAGGCTCACCTTACCCTCAAAAAGGTATAGTTGATATCTAACATTTTAAAGAGATCGTGTGTAGCAGATTTGCCTAGTGCACTTATATGTAGTTAATTTTTTATTGCTCCTTCCATAACACTTATCTAAGTAAAAAGAGATTCATGCCAACTTCAATTTCCTCTCTTTTACTTATGTTTATTATTCTAACTGTAACATTGCTTTTCTTTCTTTCATTGAGTTACAAGCCAATATAAACCATTATATTTAGTTAGTATGCTCATTTTTATAACACATTTAGGGAAATTTGAGGTAAGGTATTTATAATTAAATTACACTCACGCTGAATCTTCACTCCTTTTAATCATTGTGTAAATGAGTAAAAGAAGGTTAAAATAAAAATTGTTTTAATAATTCACTCCAATATTTCAGATCTCATAATAAGCATTATGATCAATATGGGGGTACCCAAATTATGTGGGGTTTTTTGCATCACTGACCTCTGGTGGTCACAGGAGCTACCCAGCCTTGCTGCTCCTGGATTTGAACCGCCAAGACAGTGGGTCGCAGTCCTGCACTCAACCACTACTCCACCAGGGCTTAGCCTATGGGGCGGGGTACCCAAATAAAAATAGGAATTGCACTTCGCGGAGAGGAGCTTTCATAGTGTGCATTGTTCCTGCAGGTGAGCATCTGGTAAGTCACTCTTAGTTAGTGCACTCACTGGTGTTCCCTGGGAAGATTCTATCTGATCACAGTGAATATTTTCATACAGCAGTTTCCCCAAACCTTATTTTTTTGTGATGGCTGATTAATTTTGTTCCTCGCTTGGGAAAAAATGCCACTGAAGTTATTGTGATATTGGACACAGCATACAAGAACAACTATAGTGAAAACACTATAATGAAAACAAAAGCTCACGAACGATTTCCTTGTTTCAGAAAAGGGGAAACGTCAATTGATGACAAACCTCTTCCAGGATGTCCATCAACTTTTCATACAGATGATAATGTCAACTTGTAATGAATTTGGAGTTCGTTCCACTAGGTCAGACTGTTAGTAAAACTTTCTACTTACCATACATCCCGCTTTTTAACAATGTGTCCTGTGCAATGCAGTGATTTCAAAGTAAATAAATATATTACAAAACTATTTTTGCATTCTATTAAAATTTTTGTTGCTCCATATAGACCAAATTTTTAATCAAAAACTTCCACTTCCCATGGTCAATGGTGTCGTGCTTAAAATCTGGTCAGTTTAGCAGGCTCTTAAAAGATTGCATAACATTGTGTGACCAAAAGAAGTCTGATTTGTGGAAGACAGGAGACTGGTTTTGTCACCATAGCAATGTACCCGCTCACGTAGCCATTTCAGTGTGCCAGTTTTGGACAATAGACAGCTTGTCTCTCTTGCCCATGCATCTTATTCCAGTAAGCAACTCCGTTGAACTTCATTTTTTCCATCAATAAAGAGGGACATAAAGGACAGTGATTTATAATGTAGACCTGAAGGGAAAAAAATGAGGGAGTTGCTATCCATTATCCAAATAGATGAGTTCAAAAACTGTTTCCAAAAAAGTGCTGCATATTTGACAAATGTATTACGTGTAATGGAGAGGATTTTGAAGGTGATAAGATTATGTATTTGATAAAAGGAATTAAAATATAGCATTGGAAAAAATTAAATTTGGGGAGTACCTCTCATATACTATTGTACAGATACAGTCTATCCATCTTTAAACAGGGATTCTAAATAGGGAATTTCTATACCTTGAAATGATACACATCAAGAGTTTATTTTGTTTCTAAATAAAATATGTTTCCACATTGTTTAAAAGCTTTTAGATGGTAAGGAACCAATGTCAGAAGTCTCAAGTTTTTAAGTGCAAATAAAATAGAGAGTAGTTTAATAATTATAACTGTTTTTGGATCTTTGGGTCACCAATTAAATCCTTTAGTGCTTCAAGGCTTTGATAATAATATGTCTCCTACCTTGGCACACACACACACACACACACACACACACACACTTAACGTGCAAAAACTCATCACAAACTGGACAAGCTGTCAAGGTGACATAAAATCATAGAACTTAGAAGTTACCACCTTGAAATGCATTAGAGAGTAAAAAAATAAAAGCCAATTAATGTTTTTCACGTAAGAAAGTCAAAGCATAAAATGAGGTTTAATAGTCCTAAAATATTTCAAATAACGTTTTCAACTTGTGATTGTAAGTCAAAAAATATCGTGGGAACATCATGACAATCTTTGTCAAGTAAAAAGTGGGTGATTGTGGAACTGCAGCCCAGAGGGCTGATGGTTCAAATCCAGCAGCAGTTCTCCAGGCTGGGTCTCCTACTCCCACCAGGGCAGTGATGCATATATATATATATGTATGTATATATATATACACACTAACTCCATATATATACACACACACATACACACGCATATACAAACTATTATTTATCAAGATTTCCTCCATGTAATTCTATGATTGCAATGGTGATGATTCCATCTCTTTCACTTCCTGAAGAATTCTATGCTCTTGATTTATCCTAAGCCAAAATGAAAAACTTGGCTTCATTTAGAGAAACAAATCATGTTCCTTTTCAACATTCTTCTAGTATTTGGAACAGAAATAATCCGGAAGTAGGGAAAACTGGACTGTTGTTTGGATGGAGAAAATTTTTCAAAATAATTCTCAAAGGGAAACCCTTGTTTCCCCTAGAGAAGCAACAGGTATGTTGAGATTTAACAGGTATGTTGAGATTTAACAGGTATGTTGTTGTTGTGTTCTTTTTTTTTCTTGCTGGAAACTAACTCCATCTGCAACAAAACTTTCTTGGAGTTTTCCTTCATAAATTAAGTTTAAAGCTTCTTAAATCCTTTTCTATTAAATTTCATGATCCTCCCGTGTCTTTGCTGTCAATTAATCAAACAAACAAACAGCTTCCAATACTTTCAGAGCTGACATCCCTACATTTAATTTAACTGCCAAAGCAGTTAAACTATTCAAGATATTTTATCCTAAATCTCCTTAAAGTTTCATTAATGAGACTAAAGGAGCCCTGTTGCCTAGAGGTTATGACCTGGGCTGCTATACACATGATCAGTTTCAAAATCACCCACTGCTCCTTGAGAGAAAGAGAAGTTTTTCTACTTCTATAGAGATTGTCCCAGAAACCAACTGACTCAATAACAATAGGTATATATTTTTTTCTCATAAAGAGACCAAGAAAGGGCTAAGCCTTGGTGGAGTAGTGGTTGAGTGCAGGACTGTGGTCCATTGGCTTGGCAGTTCAAATTCAGCAGCAGCTCTCCAGGAGCAAAGCTCGGTAGCTCCCACGACCACAGTGATGCCCCCCACCCCCACACAAAAAACAAAACAAAACAAAACAAAAAAAAACAAGACAAATTTGTTGCTAAGTAACATGCTTAAGCATGTTAGGTGCCATCAAGCCAGGTCCTATGGATAGAGCCCCTCTATGTATAACATAAAGAAACACTCTCCAGTCTTGTGCCATCCTCCCCATTACTCTCATGTTTGAGCCCATTGCCGTAGTCACTGTGTCATTCCACCTTGCTGAAGGTCTTCTTCTTTTTTCACTACACCTGTTCTTTACCAGACATCATGTTCTTCTCTAGAGCCTGGTCTTTCCTGAAGATATATCCAAAGTACATGAGAAGAAGTGTGGCTATCCTTGCCTCTAAGGATCAATTTGGCAGCATGTCTTCAGAGGCAAATAGTTGTACTTTGGGCACACGTAGTAGGTTTTGCTCACAATAAGCCACTGTAAATATGAATTAGAATTCTAGTTGTTGTTGGTTGGGTGTCATTGAGTTAGAGCTGGACCATAGGGACCCTAGACCAACAGAACACAGCATAAAACACTCTCACTGCACCATCCTCACCATGGCTTTGACTTATCCTTTCAAATTTCTGATCACGTTGTGATCAACAATTTCTGTAAAGTTGTTCCAGTGCAATTGAAAGAAATGTATTTCCATTAATTAATTTGCAATTCATGTTATTATTCTAACATACAGAAGAGCAACTTGCATGAGTAACATAATGTTACCAGGAGATGAAGCTAAGTAGGGTCACACAGAAGGTATTACATATGCAGTGTGTGAGAAAACTTGTGAAGACTACGTATGCTCATTTGTATAATGAAGATCATTCGATGCATTGAAAGCCAAGGCAGATAACCATTCAGAAACAATAAGGGGAGTAATGATTACCTGAAGGAATGGGAAGAGGTGTAGGCATAGGAAACTTATAGCAATTATGACAATTTGACTCCACTCAAAGGGAACAAAATATCGAATTATAGGGAAGCATATATACTGAATGCTATAAAGTGTTGATATATATACTAACAATAAGAGCTCTTCTGGGTATAGAGTGAGGGAGGAGGAAATAAAAGGAGCTAATATCAATGAGTTCAAGAAGTAATAAATGCGTTGAAACAGATGGTGGCAGCAATTGTACAATTATAGATTGCTGTCATAGCTGTAAAAGTTCCCATATACAAATAGATGCAACAAATGGATGACCCAAAAATTTGGGTGCTCCAGGAATGCATGTGGAGTTCAGCAGATGGTGTCTTTCCTGTGAGTCAGTAAAAATTGTGATTATTTAAAAGTTTTTTTTATTGAAAATTAGTTGTTTCATGGCCCCATAGGATCAAGCAAAAACTCTTGCTTGATTCTGATTTCTAGAGATTCTATAATGCAAAGTTGATGGATCTCATATACTATCCAAGGCTATGAACCTTTATGGAAACAGTTCTTTCTCCCATGGAACAGCTTGTAGTTTCAAACCACTGACCTTTTGGTTAGTACCCCAGTATTTTAGGAACTATACCACGAGGTACCTATCTCATGAAGAAACCAGGTTTTATATCCACATGAAATTCCCAATTAAGCTTCATCTGGTTTTGGTACAATTAACATTGTTATACTGAAGATTATTTTTGAAGATCATTGAAGATAAGATTTATAGTTCCATCAACATTTATCTCATAAGAATGGTGAGACACTTCTTACCTGCTTTTACAAAACTAGTGTGGAGGCAATATCTTTCCTCCTCAGGTTTCCCTATAGCTAAGATGCAGAGGTAAGACTTGCATTCACTCCCCATCTTTCTCTATCCTGACCCACCAGTTTCTCCCATGATACTTTCCTTCTGTGCTGGACTCAATAATTGATTGCAATAGCTACACAGAACTCACCAACAAAACTCACAATTGTGCAAGTTTTTTTGGCAAAATTTACAGATCACCAAGTCAGGATCAATAAGCATAAAAAAATCAATCATTGTAAACATCAACACCTCTACTCAGTCAGCAGCCAAAACTCTCTCTGGTCCTCAGACTCTTAGTGAAGTGGTCCTGTGGCCTCTGCTTTTGTGGAATAGTAAGGTTGCTTACTGTTCTGCTCCATAGTCTGATAATCATGGTGCTGCTCCTCAGCTCTGTCTCTTACTTTGCTTGCCAGTGGCTTCTAGTCTTTGCCTGGTTCCTTTGGCACTGCCTCATGGTTTTCAAACCACACATTTCAGACAGATCTCCAGGAGGCTCCACTAGTGATTTCAATTCTAATATTCTATGTGTTTCTCCATGTTGTTGAATTGGCCCTTGCATAAATTGTTGGATTTTATGGAGGAGTTTTCTTTTTCTTTCTGCAGACCCTTTGTCCACAGAAACAAAGAGTGGTAAATTATTCATACTCTCTACTAAGAAAACTTAACCATATGTTTATCCTGTCTGCTAGCATAGCATAGAACTCCCTTCAAAATGGGATTATCATTACCGACACAGACAATTGCATCACATATAGCTAGAAGGAACTATATGTAGTTTAACAGAAGCGTAAGCAATCCATACCAACTCTATAAGTCAGAATAGAACTGACCCAGTGAGTTTCAGAGACTGTAACTCTTCCCCAGAGTAAAAAGCACTATCTTTCTCACAGGCTGGCTGGTGATTCCAACCGCTGCCCTTGCAGTGAAGAGACCAACCTCTAGCCACCAGTACTCTTATAGATTTTTGTCTAGAAAAGTGACCAGACGTCCCACTTTTTAACAATTTGCCTGTATCCTGCTGCATTTATAATTAAAATAAATATATTACAATACTACTTTTTCATTCTATTCAATTCTTGTCGCTTCATATAGACCAAATTTTTAATCAACTGAACCCGGTCAATGGTTTCCTGCTTAAAATCTGGTCACTTTAGTCTAGAAGGACCCTATTAAATAAGTGACTGCATCTTAGTAATTCACATGAAAAATAAACATTAAGGCTCAGAAATTACTTCTTAAAATTTAGAATAAATCAATCAGTTTGAGAGAAGCAACATTCAGAATTTAGATAATTTATCGTTCAGTTCTTCATGGATCCCTTTAAATTTAATAATATATGATAGCTCCTTCTCTTTTCCAAACAAACTATATTTTAAGGAGAATATACCCTCTGTCATTTTTGTGTTTTTTCTTGCCCAAGGATCTAGAAAACATCCTTGATGATATCCACCATTGCATTTTAGAAGACAGTAGATTAATTCTAATCACTGTTTTCTCTTTCATTCAAATGCTTGATTCTTCAAATTCTAAAATTTCAGTTGCTTCCTATCTCACCTAGGTTCTCAAAAACTATTAATTAAGATCATGTTCATTGAGCTATTTGGAATGGCTTATTTTTGAAAGTACTGGAAATCCAGCACATGAAACTGTACTCACTCCATTGCCAACACTTTTAAGTCTCTACTTTCTATTAACATTCATCCCCACAAGGTTGTGTATGCGTGAGTGCACGTGTGTGTGTGTGTGGTATGCACACCTACACATGTGTGTTTTACAAGATGACTTCCATAGGATTAAGTGAAGCTATTGTCATATCTGGCAAATCAGAGTGTTATCTTTTAGATTAAAGTTATTATTTCTTAAAAAAACAACTCAAAAATTAAAATGAAATGCAGCAACCTTGTGCACTTTGCCTGGAAAATTCCAGAGACAGCTTCACTGTATTTAGTAAAATCCAAAGAAACTCCCTGTGCTTCCATTTCACAATATCACTTTCAGAGAAAGAATTTATACAAACAAATAAGATATGGAAATCTCACTAAATCTCAGAGAAGTGTGTTTTTTCTCTTTTCTTTCATATTTGCTACATGGTTCATTACATGAGTCTGCATCTTTTGCCTCACCTAATGCAGAATAGACTCATATTTCAAATGAGAAATAGAAATACCTACAACACCATGGGCAATTTTCACCAAAAAAAACCACAAAAACGATATAGAGCCATTAAATCCCAGTATTTCGGTCATATGCTACTTTTGGTAATATGTTGTTCTGAAGGTTTAGCCACAAGAATACTGTTTTTATTTAATATAATATTCTATCAAATCATGCTGGCTGGCTTTCTGCTCTGCTAAGCAAACAATAGGTTTTAGTCCACAGTAGAATTGGTATATACTGGCATTAAAAAAAAACAGCAAAAGTAATACACAGGGTACATGCTATGAATTATGTTAATAATCTCAAATATACTGCTACCTAGTATCTTGTTCTGTAGCATTTCCTTAATCACCAATTTCATATTTACTATTGTAATTACTATGAAAGGTTTTTAAAAAGTTTAACATGTTTGCAACAAACTAGCGATAACATAGATAGTCCTCACACTAATGAGCTGCTATTTTCTGGGAATTTTTGACAGATGAACACTATTGTTAATGTGCTAAAAATTCATTGAAGTGATGTTATAGCAAAGGTTTTTGCTATATTCGAAAGCATTGTAGTTTGAAATTCAGTGTAACACATTTATTTTTTTAAAAAAAAGAAAGAGTTCTTAAGTCATATAACGCAAGTATTCTGTTTAATCGACTTATTTAGCACAAATTTCAGACAATTTAACGTATTTATTATTTTTAAGTATAAAAATTGACCATTTCCTATATTGCATAAACCCTTTTTTTTCTGCAATGGTTAACTTGCCACACATATATTTAGGTTCCAATGTTTAGGGATCTGTACAGGGAATAAGAGGCAGCTTTTGAAAAGACCGTTATATGACTGACCATCAAGAAAGGTACACATTAGGATTATATCTTTTCACCTTCGCTATTCAATATGTTTGCTGAGCAAGCAATCCAATGAGATAGACTATATGAAGAACTTGGCACCAAGATGTGAAGGCCACTCATTAGAAGCCCAAATTATGCAGTGGATGCAACATTCCTTGCTGAAAGTGAGGATAACTTGATAAGGACTACAACTCAATTTTTTTAAATCCTAAAAGGTAGAAAAACAAAATATCATGATCAATGAAGAAAAGATTGCAGTTGTTTAATTTTGCTTACACACATAATCAATGCTCATAGAGGCAGCAGTTAAAAATTAATCTATGTATCACACTATGGAAATCTTCTTTACAATATCTCTTTAAAGTGTTGAAAATAATAGATTCCTTTAAAATTTTTGAAGACTACAGTGTACCTGACTCAAGCCATTGCATTGTCTGTTGTCTCCTAATCTTGTGAAAGTTGAATAGTAGACAAGGAAGCTATAAACATAATTAATGCATCTGTATTATGGTATTGGTGGAGAACACTGAAAGAACCATGGATTTCCAGAAGAACATACATTTGTCTTGAAAAGTACAGGCAAAATGCTTTGTGTTGGTCAGAGCAGACTAGAGAAACAAATCCATAGACAACCACATGTGTATAAGAAAGAGGTTTATATGCAAGAGCAATTGAACATTGAGGAAACACCCCAGTCCAATCCAGCCCAAGGTCCTTAGTCCGATATTAGCCCATAAGTCTGATTCCAGTCTATAAAGTCCTCTACAGATTCACAAAGCACATACATCGTCACCAGGGCAATCACAGGTCGGTGGGTATGTATCAGTAGTGGCAGAAACATTTCAGTACTGGCAAGAGTCTCTAGGTGGCTTTTTCGGCTTCACAGGTATGGGTCCAGCAGGATAAACCCATGTAGCTTCTCCTCCAGGATCTCACAGGGAGGCAGCCTTGTGTCTTGTCAATAGATTATCTCCAAAGGAGTTAGTAGTGAGTCTCTCAACTCCAAGGGGAAAATGTGACCAGATTTCCCAGAATTCTTAGGAGAAAACTATACCCACACAGAGGTCTCATTGGTTAACTCCAGATTGCCAGGCTTGGCTCCCCCCACCCACACACACTCCCACTCCTCAAACTGTCCCCAGACTAGGTGACTGCCACATGCTCTTAGAAGTGAAAGTGGCCAGTCTTAATATCAAGGACCTTGGAGATATTATCAAGAGAGATCATTCCATAGAAAAAGATACCATGGTTGGTAAAGTAGAGGGTAAGTGATAAATAGGGAGACTGTTAATGAGATGATTGACACAGTGACTCTAACAATGAGTTCAGTCATAACAACTCTTGTGAGGATAGTTCAGAACAATGCTTCATTCTCTTGCACATCAAGTCAAGAAGAGACTGAACTGACTTAACGGCACACAAAAGTAACACTGTGCAGAAAGCCCTGGTACTTCAACGAATTATAAATTGGACTATAAACTATAAGATCAAAATCAGCAGTTCTTATAGTTTCTGAGCTTTGAGGAAAATTTGAATTATATTGCTGTTCCATATCCTTCCCTAAATATCCTAAACTCATACAGAGAAGCAACAGAAAGTATTTCCCTTAAATCGACTCCAGCTCATGAATATCTCATTTGTTACAGAGTAGACCTGCATTGCACAGGTGTTCCTGGTTTTAATCTTGATGGGAGCAAAGAGCCAAAGTTTCTTCCATAATGCCACTCTGTGGGTTGAAACCAGTCACTTTATAGGTCAGCAGTCAAACAGAAATTGCTTCTATCAGGGGATCTCTAAATAATGCTTACTTGAAAGAAAGAGGCAAAAAGAAAATGAACTAACATAAGCACCAACCTTGATGTATTAACATTTTGCTTAGTTCTGACAAGATCTTAAGGGCCAGAAGTTATTCCCTTTTTATAGACTTCAAAGGTAAGGTTCAGAGCACTTAACTAAATTAGAGGTAGATTAACAGCTTCAACTCAGAAATCTTTTACTTCAAACTGTTTGTGCTTTGTGTTGGAAATTTGGTTTCAATGACTAATATTTTGGGCCCTGTCATGCACCTTCTAATTGAATGACATTATTGAAAACTTTACATGAAAAGAACAGCTTTAGTAGAGTTAACCAATATGAATTATTACTTATGTCCTTTATATATCAAGCATCACTAAATTTTCTTCAAGATATCTTTCATTGTGGTCTACTTTTATATATTTTTTAATATCTCAGATGAACACACACTAAAATGAAATAAAATGTGAAAGAATAAATCAAAATGTCCATGTATCCTTAATATTATTTTATTAAAATGTTATTTGCTTACTCATATGTATAATAACTTAGAGCTAGGTAGACAGTGTATAAGTGGTTTGGGTTTTTTCCTCTAATGTCATTTTGCTTTGCGATGAAGATCCAGGCAGCTCCTCAGCCCTATTTTCCAAAAAAAAAAGGCTTTAAATGATGGAATTTATCAATCTTCCTTCTAAATGTACATGACATTCTCTGAGCAAAAATGTTTTGTCATGTGTAGCTACAGAATGAATAACATAATATGATATTCATTACACTGACACTATCATACTGAGGAAGCCATGCTTTAAAATTTCATGATTTTGTATAATCTGACTCTGACATTCAGCATTACATTCTCAGATTCTTTAAATCTGTGCATCCTGACTTAAACAGAGAGGCTTCCCCCTATCTCAATGTTCATATGACACTAGTATGAATGAGATGAATGAAGTTAAGGGGAAGAGATGATGTGGTCATTATGTAAGAAATTCTTGCTGATGACATTGATTAGAGGAACTTCTGACTATTTCAAAGTCATCTTTTCATCCCCTTTATATGTCATTATACAGGCTATAATATATTCAGAAGCCCTATTAATCACAAGTCTATGTGTAAATATGTTCGTGCAAAACTCACTGCTATCAAAACAATGCTAACTCACAGTGACCCCCTCTGGATCCTGGAGATTAGAGCTGTTAACAGGACTAGAAAGCCCAGTATTTCTCCAATGGGACAGCTGGTGGTTTCAAACTCCTGACTCTGCAGATTGCAGTCCAGTGCATACCACTGCACCACCAGAGATCCTTTATAAATTGCATAGAGTATCATCATTAACCCAGTTTCCCCATACTCTTTTAAATACATTGTGTGTATGTGTGTGTGTGTGTGTGTGTGTGTGTGTATATATTTGAATTCAGATATGCTACTATTTCAATAATGAATTCAATACAATGTACTGCTTTTAGATTCCTTGTTTTATCTAAGGTTTTAGGTCCATTATTAGTAAGGAGGAGTAGTAAAGAGAACCTCTTCCTTAGGCTAAAGTGATTAATAAGATTAAGGGTTATGATAGTTTTGCTTGCTGTGCCAAACTGCCCAATAAGAACATGAGGACAGAAGTTCATCAGGTTGCAGTTTGATTGGAGAGCAAAGAGATAAACGTCCCTATAAGGCTCACCCCACCCTCTCCTGCTCCCTTCACCAGCACGCTGTTGCTTTAGGTAGTTCTATGCTTCACCTGTGTGCCATACTACCTCTGGGCCAAGCCAACCCATGGATCATATTGCTAGACCTTAAGGCTCCTTCAAGGCCTGATTTACTACACTGCTGGTGCATACATCACATGAGATTGAGACCGATGGATCCTGTTGCTTTGCACTGGTAAAGTTCAATATTCCATTCGGTGGTGCTTCTCTAAGCACCTGTGCTACTGACTGTTGCTGACCTTTGCTGACCCACTCTGCTGTCCAGTATCTTCGGCAGACTCTGGCTATTTTCCCTGAGGGAAGACTATTTTGTCTGTTTCTTTGAGCTTGTAACAGAGCTTCCCCCATGAGTTAAAGGACTTTCAGTATATGAAATGTTCCACAAAAGTAAGTTGAACTGAGCCCTCTGTACAGCCTTGTAGACTAATTAATTCACTGTTATAGTCCTTCTCTTTGTATAAACCTATGTAAGTATATTCACAAATGCCCTGGTTTTGTTTCTCTAGAGAACCCTTCCTAACACATTGGTGATAGAACTAATCAAGAAATAGAACCTTAAAAGCAAACTCAAGCCAGGAATTAAAATATTTCCATTTAAAAGGAAAAGTTTTTTTAAAAAAATATTATGAAACATGTCCTGAATTGTGTGGACTAGCTAAAATATTAATTTTACTTAGGGAGATTATATTCTTGATTCAGTAAATATAGGCAATGTTATTAAGTTACATTTAGGAATTTTTAATGCAAGAATTACCAGAAGCTTCATATGTAAATATGTATTGAAAATTCATGAATGAGAAAATATATCTGCTTGCTTTCTTAGAAAGTCATCATTAAGCTCTCTGTGCAGCATTTTGTGTGATTCGTTATTCATTTATATAAATCAATGTCACTTTCAAATATGAATATAATTACCTTAAGTAAAAATATTTTAAAATTCAATCATAATAGCAGTATATTTGAGGGACTTTTATGATATCAAAGATATTTTTCCTTGACATTTCCTTTCTTAAATCATTTTATTGGGGACTCATATAACTCTTTTCACAATCCATGCAAAAGTCTATTGTGTGTCAAGCACATTAGTATGTCTATTGCACTCACCATTCTCAAAACAGTTGCCCTTAGCATCATTTCCTTAGTTCCCCCTCACTCTGTGCTTCTCCTCCTTCATGAATCCTTGATAACTTATAAATTATATTACTTTGTCATATCTTACAATGTTCAATGTGTCCCTTCATCCATTCCCCATTGTCCATACCCCAGGGGAAAGGTGACATGTAGGTCCTTATAATCATTCCCCCTTTTTACCTCACCTACCCTCCATCCTCCCAGTATTGCCACTCTCACAGTCCTGAAGGTCTCATCTGTCATGGATTCCCTATGTTCCTGGTTGCTATCTGTACCAGTGTACATCCTCTGGTCTAGCCAAATTTGTAAGGTAGAATTGGGATCATGATCATAGAAAAGAGGAAGTATTAAAGAACTAGAGGATCGTCACATGCTTCATCATTGCTACACTGCACCCTGAGTAGTTCATTTCTTCCTGACCCCACTGTAATGGGAAGTCCCTTACCTACAGATGGGCTTTGGATGCCCAATGTACTCCCCATCATTTACAATAATATAATTTTTAGTTCTTTGATGCCTGATACCTGATCCCTTTGATCACCTCATGATCATACATGCTGGTGTGCTTCTTCTATGTGGGCTTTGTTGCTTGTGAGCTAGATGGTCACTTGTTAACCTTCAAGTCTTTAAAACTCCAGATGTTATATCTTTTTATAGCTGGACAATATAAGTTTTTTTCACTACATTTGCTTATACACACATTTGTCTTCAGTGTTTGTGTCAGCAAGGTAAACATCATGGAATGCCAATTTGATTAAACAAAGTGTTCTTGCATTGAATGGGGGTCTAATGTCTGTCTGCTACCTTAATGCTAAAACTATAAATATATACACGCACATGTTTCCCCATACTTACTTTTGTACATGCCTGTATTTAGGCCTCTAGAAATACCCTCTTCCTCCTATTTCTTTCTTCTAGTTTCTATTACTACCCTCATGCCCCACTATCATGTTCATTTGTGTTTCAGTAAATTTTTTAGGTCTCTCACACTCTCCTTGCTACTGATTTTGGATCATGTGTTGTTCCCTTGCCCCTGGGTTGGTCAACACCACCTTCTTTCTGCCACCTTCTACTCTCCAAAGTGCGCACAGAGCCATAATTCATGTGGCCTTCTCCTCCAGACTGATCATCAATCTTATTTTATCTAGATAGACTTGCGGAGTTAATAATAGGCATACAAAAACAAGACATAGCAAGAAGAAACAACAAAAGAAAATGAAACAACTACAAGAAAAAAATTGTCCAGGAAAAAAATACATGCAAATTAAAATATTAATTGAAAAAGAAAGACCTGTAAATAGTTCAAGGTCTGTTTGTTGACCAGAAGGAGTGACCTCAAGTTGAATCTGTTGGGGTTACATATTGTGGTCCCCAAATCTATCCTTGGCTCTCCCTCATTCCTCCCATGCTCTCTCTCACTGTTACCCTGCTGCACACCTTTAGTGCTTTCCTCTTTGTGGTAAGAGCAGAACCAGACAGGGTGCAATCCCCACAATGTGTCTCTAGTGTTGCCCCATATAGGGTCCTGGATCAGCAAGGGATGTAGTGTCTCATAGGAGAGTTGGCCATCGGTCCTATATGTGTGGGGTCTGTTCTGAGTGGGGAGATCATTCTCAAGGTTTGATGGGTCACTCTCTCTTCCTACCCCTTCATTTGCCCTCATGTTCTCTGGTCAGACATGTCCTTCTCCCCTGAGCTTCAGTGCTGTCCTTTAAAGCAAATTCTTCTGGGTGGAAGGAGAACTGTCCACATGGTTGGGATTAAGGCCTGCCCTCAGACCCCTCCATTGGCACTCCACTTCATGTCTTCACACTGCAGTCACGTTCTGGAACACTGGGTTTAAGTCTGGTCCCTCTTTCCATGTGGAAATATAAACAATACCCTCCCCTTATGTGGGTTAATGTCCTGTTCCCCTGCTACGCATTGTTATCATTGCCCTCCCCACTTCCTTTTAAATTGGCTATAATAGGGGGCTCTGGATTTGATCTGCCCTCTCCCATATTACCTAGAACTCATCCCAGTAATTTTTATATAAAGTCAAACTTGTCTATGTCCCTTTTGTAATTTTTTTAAGCTTGCCTCAGAGGATTCATGTTGTATATGTCCTTTTGAACTTGGCTTATTTCATTTGGCATGATTTCCTCCACTTCTTCCCTTGGGCGATATACTTTATAAATTCATCACTGCTTTTCAGCGATGTGTAGCATTCCATTGTATGTATGTACCACAGTTTTATAATCCATTAATCTTTTGATAGAAATTTGGGTTGTTTCCAAGTCATTGCAATTGCAAAATTTGCTGCAATGAACATTGGGGCATAGATATCTGGCAGTAGTTTGTTTCTTGCCTCTTCTGGGTATATGCCTAGTAGGGAGATTGTTGGGTCATATGCTAACTCTGTTTCCATCTGTTTTAGAAAACTCCAAAATCATTTCCATAGAGGCTGTACATACTTACATGTCTACCCCAGTGGATGAGAGTTCCTATCTCACCATGGCCTCTACAGCACTTGTTGCTTGCAGATATTTGAATTGGACTCTCTTTGCGGATGTTTGGTGGTATCTCATGGTTGTTTTGATTTGCATTACTCTTATGGCAAATGATCGGGAACATTTCTTCATCTATTTATTGGTCATTCAGATTTTTCCACTTGTGAAACTTCTGTTCAGGTCTTTTACCTAACTCCTCAGTGGCCAGTTAGTTTTCCTCTTATTGTAAGCTTACAAAGTATTGCAGATTTTGGTAATAAGACCTTTGTCTGATATGTCATTCCTAGCAATGTTTTCCCAGTCGATATACTCTCCTATCTCAATCTTGGTGAATTATTTTTATGTGCACATGTGATATATCTTCAGTATATCCCATATGTCAATTTGTGACTCCTCCGAATTTGCATGCTTCACTGTTTCTAATTGTCTATATATTCCCTGGTTCAAGATTCTAAGGCTTGCCCCAATTCCCTCATGAATGGCCCTAATTTATGGGAGGTTTATGTCAATGTCTGTGATCTTGTGAGTTTAATCTTGTGCATGTGAGGGTATTGCTTCACTTTTCTGCAGGTAGATATCCATTTTTCCAGCTCTGTTTATTGAAGGAAACACCAACTTTCCACTTGATATTTTTTGGGTCCCTATCAAAAATCACTTATCTGTATGCTGATGTTTTTATTTCTGGGTCATTAGTTCTTTCCCATTGGTCTAAATGTCTGCTATTATACCAGTACCACACTATTTTGACTACTGTAACTGTATAATGTATGCTAAAATCAGGTAGAGCAAGCCCTCCCACTTTGTTCTTCTTTAGGTGTTCTTTGCTAATTCAGGGTTTCTTCTCTCTCCATATGAATTTGGTGATCAGTTTTACAAATTCTTTTAAGAAGGATGGTGGTATTCGTATTGAGATAGCATTGAACTTATATACTGCCTTGGGTAGAAATGGCATTTTTACTATATTCTGTCTTCCAATTCATTAGCATGGGATATTTTTTTTCCATTTCTTTAGGTCTCTCTTGATTTTTTATAATAATATTCTATAATTTTCCTTGTACAAATCTTCTGTTTTTTAGCCAGGCATGTCCCTTAGTATTTCAGTTTGTGCTTTGCTACTTTAAAGGATAGTACCTTTTTAATTTCCTTTGTTGTTATCTTGTCTGATGTGTACTGCAGACTAATGGACTTCTGCTTGTTGATCTTGCTTCCTGCAACTCTGCCATATTCCTCTACTGTTTCCAACACTCCACTAGTGGAAGTTAGGGGATTTTGGATATATAGAATCATATTTTGTGCGAATAATAATATTTCTGCCTCTTCCTTCCCCATATGGATACCATTGATGTTTTTTGTCTTATGTTTTTAGCTAGGACTTCCAGTGGGGATGCTACATAGGAGTTGGGACATGGGGCATCCTTGTCTGGGCTCCTTTTTCAGTGGAATTGCTTTCATCTTTTCTCCATTGACTGTCATATTAGCTGTTGATTTTTCATATAGACCTTGTACAGTATTGAGGACTTTTCCATCTACTCCTATCTTTTTGAATGTCTTAAACAGGAATGAATGTTAGATGTTGTCAAATGACTTTTTCCATATCTATCAATATAATCATGTGGATCTTATCATTTTTCCAATCAAAGTGGCAAATAACACTAATTGTCTTCCATATGCTGAACCATCCCTACATCGTGGTATGAATCCCATTGTTCATGGTGAATTATTTTTAATGAGCTTTTGTATTCTATTGGCCAGTATTTTGCTAAGGATTTTTGCATCAATATATTTTTAGGAATATTGGTCTTTATTTCTCAATTCTTGGTAGATTCTTGCCCCCTTTAGGTATCAGAGTTTCACTGGCTCCATAGAAAGAGTTTGGGAGTTTTCCATCTTTTTCTATGCTCTGGAAGAGTTTGCGTAGGATTGGTGTTAATTCTTTCCTGAATGATAGGTAAAATACTTCTGTGAAGCCATCTAGCCCCGGGGATTTTTCTGTTGGTAATACCTTAATAACATTGTCTATTTATTCCACTGCTATGGGTCTGTTGAGGTTCTTGACATCCATCTGGAATATTCTAGGGAGGGTTTTTCTTTCCAAATATTTGCCCATGTCTTCCAAGTTGTTGAATTCATTAGAGTAAGGCCTTCATAATACCGTGTATTTATCCCCCTGATTTCATTAGGGTCCATTGTAATATCCTGTTTCATCCTTCATTGTTGCAATTGAAATTTGTTCCTTCTTTTCTTGAGTTAGGTTTGCCAACAGTCCATTAATTCTGTTAATCTTTTCAAAGAGCCAACTTTTAGCTGCATTATTTTTTTCAATAGTTTTCTTATTTCCCTCTCCTGTATTTCAGCTCTGATTTTTATTGTTTCTATCCTTTTGCTGTTAACAGGATTTCTCTGTTGACTCTGCTCTAATTTGTGTAAGGATTGTGCTACCATATCAGCCACAAGTCTCTCTTCTTTCTTTCTTCATGTGTGCATTTATTGCAATCAGCCTTCCTTGGAAAAAATGCTTTGCTGTATCCTAAAGGTATGAGTACATCATATTTTCATTCTCATCGATTTCTAGAAACTTTCTGATTTCATCTTTAATTTGTGTCAGTACCCACTCCTTTTACTAGAAAATTATTCATGTTCCAATTATTTGCCCCTTTTTCTTTCACTGTCCTTCTGTTGATTTCCAGCCTTGTGGAACAATAATCAGAGAGTGATGTCTCTATAATCTCTATGTGCTTGAATTTGACTTGTGTCCCAGCATGTGGACTATCTTTGAATATGTGCTGTGTGGTCATGAAAATAATGTGGATTTTTTTTCATGCGGCTGGAAAACCCAGAAAATATTATCAGGTCAAGTGCTCCCATTGTGCTGTTTATATCGATTGCCTCCTTGTTCAGTTTCTTTCCCAGTGATCTCTTTTTCAGAGAGTGCTGTATTCAAGTCACAAACTTCAACTGTTGAATCTATAATTTCTTTTTATATCAATTTGAGTGTTTGATTTATGAATTTCATGGAGCTCTCCTTGGGTGTGTATATATTTATTATGCTAACTGGTTTTTGATCCACTGTTCTCTTGAACATTATATGGTGTCTCTCCTCTCTTGTTATGGTTATACCTTGAGATACATTTTGTCTGATATTAAGATCTCTATCCTTGCTTTTTATGTCATTGCCATTTACTTGGTGTATATATATTTTTTTCTATCCTTTAATTCTCATACTGCTTTTGTCTGTACAGTTAAGATGTGTCCCTTTGAGTCAATCTATCTTGGGGGCTCTTTGCCCTCTGTCATTCTATGGGTAAAGTTGTTCTATGTGATGGTCTCTTGTTTGCACTCAAAGAGTATTGAACTTCTGCCTAATACAGTATTGGCAAGGACCTTTTGTATGCTGGGTTTCTTTTTGTGTATTCTTTAAGCTTTTTCTTGTCGGGGAAGTTTCTTACTTCTCTATCTATCTGAATAGAAAATTCAAATCAGGTATAGTGTTCTTGGGTGTGCATTGTTTTCCTTCAATTTTTGGAATATGTTACTCCATTCCTTCCGCTTCTTTCTCATGTCTGCTAATAGGTCTGAACATGCTTTTATTGAGGGACCTTTATACATGATGATTTGCTTTTCCCTAGCTGCTCTTATGATCTTCTTCTCCTCATAGTTGAATAAGTTAACGATTATATGTCATGGTGATTTCTTCTTGTAATTCAGTCTGGTGGTGCCCTTTCAGCCTCATGAAAATGATTGCCAGATTTTCTTTTATTAAGGATGTTTTCCACTAAGAATTCCCTTGCTATTTTCACTGTTGACTTCTTTGCTGTGTCTTGTCCCAGCAGTCTAGTTATTCTAATAGTGTTCTTCTTCATAGCATCAGATGTGGCTCTCAGGTTTTCTTCAGCTTCTCTGATTGTCTTATTTAACTGCTATTCCTATATATTGAGGTCTGTTTGGTTATCCTCTAGGTCACTATTGCCATTATTGCCTCCTCACGTCTGTTGGCAGTCTGTCAATTTGCCACTGGATTTTTCTATTTCATAGCTTAAGTCTTGTATTTCACTTTATTGTGTTGCCTTTATCTCCTCTATCTTTTCATCTTTTTTCTGTTCTGGTTCCCTCATATCCTATATGACTCTAAGCAGCATTTTGAAAATGTCTTTTTTTGGCTGGTCAACGTCTGCTTCTTCTATGCACATTATTAGATTACTTATTTTGGCATTATCTTCTGTTTCTCCTGTTTTTTCATTGAGGCTGTTAGGGTTGGTTGCTGTTAACTTGTTGTTTTAGAGCAGTCTGAAGCCGTCTTCCAAAGTTGAAGAGCATTGGGTTCTCTCTTGGAAAACTCATGAGTACTTCTACAAACTTCTTCGGGTAGCTGCAGGTCTTGGAGGTCAGGCTACAAATGTATCTTCTTGTGGTTTCACTTTTTCCCCAGCAGTCCAATATTTCATTATGTGGAATGTAAGTTGGATTGGACTTTTCATAAGATGCTGGTTGGATTGTCGTGGGCCAGAGAGGTGGCCTTTCCCTGGCTAATCTATAAGTAGGCCATAGTGGTTTGACTCACAGTGCTTGGAAAAAACTTGGTGCGTGGTTTTTCCTTCTGTAGCAGAAGTTCTAAGGAGGATACGTGGGTGTATGCTCCCTAATGTAGAGCACTGTAGCTGGCAGGCAGAATTACCCTAGTCAGAGAAATCACCATGGAAGTTAGGCAGATATTTCTGTGTCAGCCTGGAGCACCACGGGTGGTGGTCTGCAGTTCCCCCACTTGAAGGGCCACCAGTTTTAGGGTGGAAATTTCCCAACCATTTGAAGAAAAGAGATCCCAGCTACATGGGGTATTGAGGAGGGCTGGCATGATTTCCCCAGCTGCGTGTAAAGCCAGAAAATGGAGGCAGGAAGTCTCCCTACTGGGCCTTCAGATTTACTCTGGGCAGAGAGGAGTGGCCTAGAGAAAGAAAGTGAATTGTGAAAGGAAAGAGAGGGAGAAGAGAAGAAAAAGAGAGAAAGAAGAAAACAAAGACAGGTGCAAAAATGCCAAGCAAACAAGCACTCACAAAAAAAGTGCTAAGGCTAAACAAAAGTAAAACCATCAAAAGAGGAAACTACATAAAAAGGAAAATTGAGCCAGCTGAGACTATGGTGGAGAAGAGAGAAGGAATAGAAAATGTGTCATTCCAGGTAGACTAGAGGAACAAATTTCATAGACAAGCATATGGATATAAGGGAATGGTTTATAGGCAAAAGAAATGGAACACAGAGAAAACATCCCAACCCAATCCAGTTCAAAGTCATAAGTCTGATATTAACCCATATGCCCGATACTGGTCTATAATGTCTCCTTCCTACTCACAAAGTCACAGGTCAGTGGGTGCAGAATACCAGGGCTGGCAGGGGTCTCCCCATGTCTGTTGCTTACAGAGATCAGCGCTCATCAACAGCACCCAGTGGTGGCAGAAACAACTCATTGCTGGGAAGGGTTTCCACAAGACTTCTCAAGCTTCAGAGGTCTGGCTCCATCAGGGCAAAGCCATGTGGCTTCCCTGGCTCCTCAGACACTGCCATCTTGTCTTTTCCATAATTCATTGTGTCTGAGACTAATCCCAAACAACCTGGGAAATAGCTTCTCATTTCCACGAGGGAAATTTCCCAGATGTATCAGGAGAAAGCAATGCCCACACAAAGGCCTCATTGGTTACTCAAAAGCTATCTCCAGATTAACAGGCTAGAATACACCCTTACATCCCAGTCATGAAATTAGCATAAACACATGATTGCCACAGAAGAGAATAAAAGAAGAATGTATCAAAGAAGAATAAGACAAAGGAGGAAAAAACAAAGAAGGTAAAAAATAGATAGCTGAACCCCATGCATATAGCATTCCCTCATGCTGGGGACAGTTCTGTTACTGGGGTAAGGCTCTAGCTCTCCCTACCGGGAGGGCAGAACTGCCCTAGGCAGAGGGTGGGAGCTGGAAGCCGGCAATTGCATGTGGAAGGAATGAGAGGATAGAGAGAGAAAAAAGCAAGACGAGAGAAGAGAGCAAAAAGAGAGAAGAAAGAAAAAGAAGGGGAAAACACCTCTGTGCACACACAAAGGTTGACTGTGATGGTAAAGGGGTAAGAAATAGAGAAGTAAAAATTAAAGAATAAGGAGAGAGCTGATCCCTGCTTGCCTGAATGGGGCCCCAGAGGTGTTTGAGCCCTGCCCCAAGATGGCAGGTTGGTATGCCCTTTAGTGCAGGGACACAAGTG
Source organism: Nesogale talazaci (assembly GCA_004026705.1). Lineage (NCBI taxonomy): Eukaryota > Metazoa > Chordata > Mammalia > Afrosoricida > Tenrecidae > Nesogale > Nesogale talazaci. The sequence continues at coordinate 24,953 of PVJH01010783.1, forward strand.
CTACTGGGCAGAATTGCCGTGGTTGGCAAGATAATTTACAGGCCCAATAGAAGATTCTTTAACAGAATGACATGCTATAGAGAGCTGTCACAGGTCCCTTGGGTGGTATGCACCCCGCCCACAGAGAAGAAATCCCCTCTGCTATTTGGGTTGAGTTGCTTTAGGCAGAGGGTAGTGGCCTAGAATCTGGCAGGAGTGCATGATAGGATAGAGCATGAGTAAAGAGGAAAATGAGAGAAGAGGAAGAAAAATGAAATATCCAGAAAAAAACAATAACACTATGCACGTTAAAATCCACTGCAGTGGGAAAGACGGCAGAGCAAGAGAATAAAGAAAAGAAATAGGGAGATAACTCAGGTTTGGTTGCCTGACTTTGGAGCTGTGAAAGTTGCACCTCTGCCTTTAGGTAGCAGGATAGTGTGTATGCTTGTTGTAGGGTCCCACAGATGCTAGACCTAGAAAAGTCATGTGAAGACTCCTTCCAGTGTTGAGATGCTTCTACCACCATAGACTTTGCACCCAATGGCACATGAGTTTTCTGCATTCATCATCATTGCTTGTGTTTCATGAGTTTGAAGAGGGCTTTATAGATTCATGTCAGACATATGGACTAATATTGGACTTTGGACTTGATCTGGACTGGGCTGGAATGTTTTTCTTCAATGTTCAGTTATTCTTCTACATAAACCTCTCCCTTATATTTGTGCTCATGATTTTCTTTCTCTGGTCTACCCGGACTAACACATTATGGTTCCGGGAGGGGGATACTGGAGAAACAAATCATAAAGCCTAAGAGCAAGACTGGCAGAATGAAGGAAAAAAGAACTCTTTGGAGTTAGGAATTTTGAACCAGTGTTTTTTTCCAAAAGCTGAAAAAATTCTGGAACAATGAAGAAAACTATTCTCTAGGGCTGAAGCCTGTGGCAGGCTGAAATGCTTGGTAGGTGAGTAGATCTACTTGTTGATGGGGAAGTGCGAGAAATGCAGGAATAAAGAGAATGATTGAGTTTGACCACTGACACCCATAGATTTGGTTCATAGAAAATAGAGAAGAGGAGAGTGGGCAGACTGGTCTGAAGTTGATGACCTAACACAGGAGTGTTAGGCTTGTTGAGAACTTGTGATGGGGCCATGGTCTAAGGTAAGATGACCAATGAGCATGCTGGTGAGGCTAAGAGAGTCCACATTGAGTTGACCAGAAACTGACCAGATGAAGAGAAGTTATTTAAGTCTTTGAACTGGTATATACTGTCCCAGATTTTATGAATGACCTGTCCTGATTTGACTCCGCTTATGAATGAAGACTTCTCAAGTTTCCAACTGGAATGGACATTCTTCACATCAAAAAATGATTGTTTCCTCAGAGCACTGATGTAAATGGACAATATAGAAATTGGATACCCAAAAAAGGGGGGATAAAGACACAAAGCACAAAGTGATTGGTATACAATCTCTTATAGGTGGGGGAATATATATTTATAGGATTATAGGATTATGATACAGGTTTTACCTAACTGCAATTGTAAGGTATGGGATATTTTTTTGTTTTGCTCACTTATAGAATATTATATTTAAATGAGGGTGGTATATGTTGAATTGCATGCATTTTAGTTTTATACTAAATATACCAAATGTACTATAGGTATATTTATGATTTTATTATTTTGTTTGAAATATAATATGGTTACAGAGTTTATGTTAAAGTGTCAGAATGACAAGGGATCATCTGTGGCAGTCACTTAATCTGGTATCAGTTTGAGGATTAATAGTGTAGGCGTGGGGTCTATTTTGTCAATCTGGAGACACCCAACGAGACCTCTGTGTGGGTATGGCCTTCTCCTGAGAACTCTGGGAAATGTAGCAATTTCTCCTTAGAAGCATAGACACTATTTCTTCTGGTTCACCTCCTTGGAGGTGGCACTGCCTTAGAGACTGTATTCACAAGGTTTAATTACTGTGAGACATCCCTAAGGAGAATACTCATGAACGTACCATAAGGCAGCTATTAACCTGGACCCACAAAAGCCACATGGAGACTCCTGCCAGTGATGAGATGCTTCTACTACCACTGACTCTGCAGCCACTGGCATTAGGTATTTCCACAACATTCATCATCATTGCATGTGTTTTGTGATTCTGAAGAGAAATTTAAGAATTGCTGTCAGACATGTTCGCTAAAATCTGATTTATGGACTTGATCTCAACTTGGCTGGGAAGTTTTTCTCAATGTATATAAACCTTGTATATATTTCTCTTGTATATAATTTCTCTTGTATATAAACCTCTCCATTATATGTACATATACATATACATTTTTTTCTTTACTCTACCCAGACAAACACACAATTCAAGAAAATAAGTGTTCCAGATACAGTCTCATACCTCTCTTCTGATCCGTCATGAATTATCCTTGGCCTCTTTCCTGCTTGGGCAATATTAGTCCAAAGGACATACCACTCTGCATTAAGTAAACCTCTTCCCAGAGAACTTCTATGTTGCTAAGCTGTTTAATAATTCATTCTCTCAAAATTAAGTGCCTTGACACAACCCATCCTACAAGTAAACCTCCTGCTTGAAGAAAACCGCCTTTACTCACTCCACAGACAGGATGCCTGTCTCATGCTATGGCATTTGGCCCTGCTGTTTTTGCTGCTCTGCCACTCCTTGGTTTCTCTGGTATTGCAACACTTTCCTGGATTAAGAAGGTTAAGTGGACAGGAAACCCAGGGTGCAGAAAACACATGTAACTTGTGGCTGTTCTTCCTTGGTGATGGTGAACACTCTCATAGCCACGCCGACTTCCTGCTGTTGAGTTAGCCCATTTATATGCAGCAGGTATCTGTAAGTAACAATCAACTGTGTTACCAATCACTCATAACTGAATCATACTCCTGTCAGCATCTTCCCTCCCCTGCTTTTAAAAAGATCCATCAGAAAATGATGAAATATACACGATGGTCATGGATACACTCAACCATGTGATAGAACTTGAAAAAGCTATGGCTAGAAGAGACATTTCAAGCAAATTTTTGCAGCACAATTTGATAAATAAAAAACTTATGTCTACCCTGTAAGAGTAATTTCCTCATTTACCCAATAGCAATGCTTTTCAATATGAAATTAAACCTTGATTGTAATAGCAATCATAATAAGCATAATAATGAATTTTTAAATTTGACATTATAAACACAATTATAAGGTATTTAGATTAAAGTACCACCAATAAGATATCAAAAGTATTTTAAGCATACTTGATGCTAGCAACATATTCTGTAAATTCCTCATTGAGAAAAGCTATTATTAAAAGTTGAGGTAAATTTTCTATTGCATATTTCTATGTGTCCCTAATGATTACAGCCCTTATTTGAAGTCATTACAATTTCCCCTCTATATTTATGGCAATAATTGATCACAATTTGTTAATTATGACTGTTTTTTATCAAAAACAGTTTTATAGGCACATAATTTTGAGCCCACAAAATTCAGCAGTTCAATTACTCATTCACATCAAGGGACACTGTATTGTCACCACCACCACTACCACCACTACCACCACCACCACATCAATCCTAAAACAATCCCTACCCTCATGCTTACATTACCTTTAAAATGAATCATGCAATCACAATCTGTTCTATTGCTGCCTTCCAAATACCCCTTCTCTATTTACATCCCAAGTCTGCTTTCCCTCCCTATCACCCACCACTACCCCTGCATTCCTATACTCCTTTGTATGAGGGATTCTCATGTATCCTCTCCTCCTGTGCTTCACAGATGAGATAACCATCAGAAAGTGATTAAAAAAACAAGATTGCACAGAGGTGGTAAGGCTAAAATCATAATAGCATACAGATAAAAATACAAATAGTGTGTAAGAAGAAAAGATATCCATCTACATTAAAAAGCCAGGGAAGAGGGATGAGCCCCAGTGGTGTAGTGGTTGTGCGAGGGATTGCAACCCACTGGGATGGAGGTTCAATTCCAGCAGTGGGGCTGGGCCTCCTACTCCCACCACCAGACAGCAGTGATGCCCCGCCCCCGCCAAAAAAAAAAAAAAGCCAGGGAAGAAATTTCTGTCAGGGTGTACGAAAGAGATACTTGCACCCAGTGCAAGTTCAGATTGTGTGTAGAGCGGGGTCTACTGAATAAGTGCTGATTTTGATCCAGTATAATCAAATCACTGTAAATTGTCTCTGCCTGATATTAAAACTGCTTGAAACTCTTGCCTATGTCTAGAACAGATCTGTCAGCAGCTCAGTTTGACTAGATGCTCTGCGGATGGGTTTGAAGCTCCAATTATCCTGCATAATCTTCTACAAACTGCATGCTCATAATTTTAGCTCTATCACTTTTTACCATATTCAAATAGTAAAGTTGTCATCTTTGGATCACCCAAACTGGTGGGCTTCTTCTGTATGGATTTAGATGACTCCTCACTTAGATGACTGCTTTTGAATACAAACTTCAAGACCCTGGATTGATAGCTGGGCACCATCTACTTTCTATACCACACTTTTCTTTAGGAATAAGTGCAGCAACCTTATCTTCAGTGATTATTTCATGAAGGTAAGGAACAAGCAGGTTCATGATCTAAGACCTAACTGTTCTTAAGTTGGAACTAGGATTTAGTACTGTGTTAGGCAAGGTTCTCTAAAGGAAAAAACAAAACAAAACAGGACATTTATGATTTGATAGATACATGAAAGAGAGATAATAGATAGATTTATACAGCAAGCAGGGATATTAAAACTAATTTGCCTATAAGCAGTACAGAGGGTTCAATGCAAAATATACTGGAAGTCCTTTAATTCATGTGGCCTGCTAGGAGACAGAGAGCAGAATCCTAGGCAAGGCAAGCAAAGTAAGCTGACAGAGAGCAGACAGCAGTTTGGGTCATCTACAGTCAGTCGTTCAGAAACTTAGTGAAGCAGGCCTGGGGGGGATAGTGAATGCATGTAACACAAGGCAACAGAACCCACCAGCCTCAAGCTCAAGTGATATATGCACCAGCAGCATGGCAAAGCAGGTGTTGAAGAAGCCTGAAGCTCACGCGACCAAATCCATGGATTGGCCTGTCCCACAAGTATTGCAGCTCACAGGTTGAGGCAGATAATAAGCTATAGCAGCAGCAGTAGCACACATGCTCCAGGATATTCTGATCACCAGAGAGGAAGAGAGAAAGCTACTGGTCATGTGTCTTCTTGCAGGACAGTTCTGGATCTGCAGTTCCCTTGCTGGACTGTCTGGACCCTATGATTCCTCTGCTGGATGATCCAAAATCATCTGACTACCCTTCCGCCAACACTTGTAGGAGGCCCCTGATTACCCTTCTGGGCCCTGCAACTCCACAGCTGACCCCAAACACATCTCCAGTTCCCCACAGGTATGCCCAGGTCTCACGGCTTCCATGCCAGACTTCTGCAGCACTCACAGCACTCCCACCAGGCTTCCCCTTGACTCACGGATACACTATGAGCCAGGGGTCCTCAAACTGCAGCCCATGAACCACATGCAGCCTGCTGAGAACATTTATCTGGTATGCCAAGTGTTTTTGCAGCTGCTTCTGTCTTGCTTAACAGCTGACTCATCCAAGTCCCAGTGAATTTGTCCCAGGTCCAGTGAGTTTGTTGATAGTTTTTTTGTTTGTTTTGTTTTGTTTTTAACTATAGCACAGCGGGCCAGTTCACTGTCCCTTGGACCACTGGCAGGTCCAAGGGACAGTGAACTGGCTCACTGTTTAAAAAGTTTGAGGCTTCCTGCTTGAGCCATCCAAGACTAGCAACTTGGTCTGCTGACCTTATCTTCAAACCACACTCGGGTCCGACCTCTAACACTTTCTACCGATCTGATACTGTTTCTCATCCAATCAGCCTGCACAGTACCACCCTCATAGCTCTCAACCATTCAGTCAGTGTCCTCTGAGAGGGCCATTGAACTTGCCCTCCAAATATTAGGGTAAGGTGAGAGGAAAAAAGTGTGATAACATAGTAGCCTAACCCCACAACACAGTGGGCTACAGACAGCCTGTAGAATTAACCCTTCTAGGCTTCCAAAGAGAGAGGTCAGGACTATTTGACTCTCTGGGAAATGGTGCTGAGGTCCCCCAAAATGACATGCAGAGAGCAAGTTGGCATAACTTAACAAAAAAAAATAAGCAAAAAATGCAACATTGGAGGAAGTCCTGAACCTAATGCTCTGTATAAACGAATCAGAAGTTGATCTACCACAGAAGGAAATCATCAGAATACTGCTTGGAGTCATAAAGGATTTGAGGAAAGCACTAGAGAAAAATGGATGAAACTCTACAGGAGATAATAGCCACATATGAAAGGAAAATGCAATCATTAAGGAAAGAGAGAACAAAACAAATAACTAGCTAGCAGACTTCATCAATAGACTAGAAGAAAGAACAACACCAGTGACCTCAAGGATAAACTGGAAGACTTGAACAAACAGGATAGCCAGTCAAACAAGACAACAGAGAAGCTGAAGAAAACCTGAGAGCAATGTCTGATGCTTTGAAGAACAACATTAGAATAATTGGATTTCCAGGAAAAAAAACACAATGAAGAAGTCTATTGAAAAAAGTAGAGAGGGAATTCCTAGAGGCAAAAATTCCCAGCTTAATGAATGAGAATAAGGCAATCATTCAGGAAGCACAGAAGACAATGATTAGATGGAATCTCAGAAAGAAGTAGATAAGACATATAAAAGTTAAACTATCCAACTTTGAGTAAAAGGAGAAAATCATGAACAACAAGGGGATAAAAAGGCTTTCAACTAAAGGTACTCACATAAGAATTTTCTCAAATCTAACAGCAAATATGATAAAGAAGAGGAGCAAGTAGAGTAATGTCTTCTGATACTTGGAAAATAACAATGTAAACCCAAGAATTCTCTACCCAGTCAAATTATCTATCAAGCTATTCAGAAAAGTAAATATCCTCTCAGACAAGGAAAATTTCTAAAGAATACAGATAATTGAAACCTAGCTCCATGAAAACCGCTTCCTGACACAGTATGGTCAGAAGAACAAGACTCACTGAAAAATAAATGAAGGACCACCACATAGAACAACTCTACCCAGAATACAACACACCAAAAAGATTCATCAAGATAAAACTGGGTCAAGATGAAATAAGACAACAATCTATCCCCCTCCACACACATACGCACACATTACAATACATTTATAAGAAGGGAGTAGGAAAATACGCATCAAAAAAGGAACAAGATGACATCACAGAGTCCACAGATGGATGTTATAACTCTGAGTATGAGTGTACTGACCTCACTCATTGAAAGAAAGATACCATCACACTGGCTTAGAAAACACAACCCACCTATGTGTTGCATACAAGAGACATACCTCCAGTTCACAGACAAAATAGGCTGATAATCCAAGGTTGGAGGAAAATATCCCAAGAAAAATTGTAATTCATAAAAGCAAGGCTTGAAATTCTTTCTCTCACAAAACTGATCTCAAAGTAAAATTCAAAACAAGAGTTAAGGATAGATACTATATACTATTCAAGGGATCAACAGATTAAAAGCAAGTGAGCATAATACATATATATGAACCCAATAAGAGATCCATGAAATTCACCACTGAAACACTCACAAGGGTCACAAGGAAGGTAACAGCCAGCAAGGGTGCAATATAGGACTAATGAAACACACAGCAATTTTATTTATTGCTTCCTCCTCCCCACTATCATGACCTCAGTTATACGTTATAAATTTGCTCAGAACAGAGAATGTACACTGGAATAGATAAGAAATTTCCACACAGACTACAGGACAGATAACCCCCACAGGACAACTAATTTGAATAGCAATATCATAAGAGTAGGGTATAGGTCGAGGGATAAAAGTCACAAAAAGGCACTCTATGGTAATGATCAATGGGAAAAGGACAATATTGGTCTGGTTTGACTAGAACAGGCACTCGAATACTTATAAGAGAAAACTTTATAGCAAAGAGCAATTGTGCATTAAGAAAACTTCCCAGCCCAGTCCAGATCAAGGCTATAAGTCTGATATTATTTTCCGAAACCTATTTTCCGAAACCAGTCTATAAATTCCTCTTCAGACTCACGCAACACATGCAATGTTGCCAAATGCAGGAATTGCACAGGACAGTGTTTGGAAACTTTTGTGGATCTAGTGGCAGTGGAGCATTTTGGCAGTTATCGGTCTCCAAATGCCTTCTCCAGCTCCATGTGTCTTGTCAACAAGAAGATGAAGCACAGAGGCTGTGTGTATCTGGCCTCCAGTGAACTATTTATCTCTATGGTACCTCCAAATGAGGTCATCAATTGATTGACATGCTAGACTCCACCCCTTTGCAAGTTGACACCAGATTATGTAACTACCACAAATACCTGCTCCCTCTGGGTGAGAAATGACAGAAGCATGGGTTAAGGGAGACAGCAGACAGTGGAATATAAAGATTATTATAACTGATAAATGATCAAGGATTCAAGAGGTTGAAAGCATTGGTGAAGAAGGAGACAAAAGAGGAGCTCATACCCAGAGTTGAAGTAGAAAGAAAATGTTTTGGAAATCATGATGGCAGCAAATGTACAAATGTGTTTGATACAATTTGTGTATGGATTGCATAAGAACTTTAAAAGTCCCCAATAAAATGATTTATTAGAACTTGGGGCTGAGTCCCTGTGGTGTAAGTGGTTGAGGGTGGGACTGTGGCCCGCAGTCTTGGCGGTTCAAATACAGCAGCAGCTTTCAGAAATGGCACTGGGTAACGCCAAGACCACCAGAGGCAGTGATACCCTCAAAAAAACAAAACAAAAAAAACGTAATAAATAAAAAAATAGACAACTGTCCATTTTGCAGGGAAACAACAAAGTCCACATGGCAGAAACACACCGGTCTGTGTTATCATAAGGTGTCAACAGCATGAGGTATCAGGCATCAGAAGATCCAAAACAATCATATCTATGCAAATGAGGGGGGTTGAACTGGAGACCTAAACCTTCTCTGTAGACAATTGGGCACCCCCTCACAAAAAGGTCACAAGGAAAGGACAAATCAACCAGGGTGCCATAGCACTGACAAAACACACAACATTTCTCTAGTTCTTTAATGTTTCTACCCCACGACTATCATGACTCAAGTTTTACATTACATATCCAGCTAGACTGGGACATGTATACTGATACAGATAAGAACTCTTGACACAAAGCCTGTCAGAAAGATAAATCCCTTAGGAATAGTAATGGAAGTAGTGATACAAGGAGGGTAGGGGGCTGGTAGGGGGAGAAATTGGGAACTGATCACAATGATTGACATATAACACCCCTGCCCCCCACCAGGGGGTATGACCAACAGAAATATGGGTGAAGGTAGACAGAAGACCATGTTAGATATGAAAATAATAATAATTTATCAAAGGTTCATGGCAGTGGAAGATTTATGGAGGGAGGAAAAAAAGAGCAGGTAGTACCAAGGGCTCAAATAGAAATTGTTTGGAAAATGATGATGGCAACATATGTACAAATTTGTTTGATGTGATTGGCATATGGATTGTTATAAGAGCTATATGAATCCAAAATAGAATGATTTATAAAAAATAATAAATTAAAAAAAGAAAATATACCTTAAACTTAATTTTCTTTTTCCTTCAGTTCCTCCTTTATCCTCAGATTGCATTTACCTTCTTCTAAAAACTATAAAATTGGAATCAAATGTAATTGAAATGTAGGAAACTTTATGCATTTCCAAAATGGTATTGGAAGAATATAGATTCTTTCCAGGGGACTTCTTTTGTATGGTGATATCCTCAATATGCTGAAAAATATAATTAAAATCAATGCCGTGATTAGTGAGATTGTAATTTCAATATTGTTGTTATTAGGTGCCATAAAATTGGTTCCAACCCATATTCATAGCAACCGATGACAACATTGCCCACTGATTTCAATTGTTATTATGTTTGAGCTCATTGTTGCTGTCTTTGTGCCACTACACTTCAATGAGGTATATGTAATGCAATGTAAATACAGCCTCTAGTACAGTGGTTCTCAATCTGTGGGCTGTGACACTTTTGGGGGTTGAACCACCCTTTCACATGGATTGCCTGACTCATAACAGTAGCAATGTTAAAGTTATGAAGTAGCAAAAAAATAGTTTTATGGTTGAGTGTCTACCACGACATGAGTAACTGTATTAAAGGGTTGCAACCCCAGGAAGGCTGAGAACCTTTGCAGAGTTTATCCAACATGGTATAATTTTTGAGAGAGAAACTATTCTCTCTTGAGAACATGTCTGATGCAAGCTTTTATATTGGACAGATTTTTTTTTTGATGTGAAAATTTTCCTGAAAGCTACTGAGAAATTTTCAGATGTCATCTTGCAAAGATATATTAAATTTAAAATATCAAAAATTATGACTAAAATGACTTAATACAAAAAGACTTATAGATTTCTTGCAGCACATGTGGAAAGAGCAGGCTTCATGAATGGTCAGTTAGGGTCCGCATTAGTTTCTCTGCATTGTGTATGCACTCTCCTAGTTTAACAGGAAGTTTCTTTTTGAGAATGTCTTCATTAATGTTCACCAAATTATGTATGCTTCTTCATTCATATTCAAAGCAAGAGAATGTGTTACAACTATTAAAATGTTTCCCCAGATTAAAAAGAATCACTTTTCATGAATATCATGAGGTTGCGTGGAGATACCCTTAAAGCTAGATTACATGAACCAATTCCCACCCAGTGGTTCCCATGGGAACCATTCCCATGAAGTTGATTGATCAGTTTGGTGAAGATCTGAGTGATTTCACATTTAACATGTTCCACACAAAACACATGTCTGCTATCATTATGGTACAGTTATAGGATAACAACTCTTGCCAAGAAAAGTAGATAGCTACTGAAGTATCATAAACATAAAAGGTAAGAATCATGTTTATGATAAAACTTCAAGGCTTTAATAGTTGGACCAAAAAATTTAATTAGAGTTGTTACTCAATTCTATATTTCATATTAAACTGAAATACTTTGTGTTTTGAAGTAGAACTTAAAATGATTCTTTTAAATTATAAAGTTCTAATATTCTCAGCTCTGGACATTGTGAACTACAGTTCCTGCCCAAGCCATTAATGTCCCCATGTTGGAGAAGAAAAGATCTTTCTAAAATTTTTATGCGTGACACAAAAATGTGTGTTTCATAAAGTGTCTACATTCATCTACTCTTTCACATACCATAAAATTGAAATTGTAATATGCTCTTAGAAAATTGTCCTTTCTGAAATTAAGGGTTTAAAAAATGATACTCCAGAAAGTTCATAAATTAGCATAAAATGGATTGTTCTTTTATTAAACTATAGTGTGTTTAATTGTTACCAGAGTGACCAGTGTCTTCCGCTGAAGGACGAAAGCTCCAAAGGAATTGGGGAAGCAGACATCTGTATTTCATCTGCACTGCTCTCTGTCAGTTTGCAGCACTGTGGTGTTCCATGTGCTTCTGTGATACTAGCTCCAGAGCCCCTCCCCAGGCTGTCCGTCTCCACCCACTGCAGCTTTGAGAGGGCGGGTACCAGCAATCGGTGCACTAGAGGCCCCAAGTCAGCAGGGCCCTGAGGACCGCAGGACAGCAGAGACCCAGTGGAGCCTTCTCAAGGGAGCCCTCTCGATGGGCCAAGGCAACTGGCTTCAAGCACTGTTCGCAGTGCTGGTGCGTCGCTGGGGTCCCCAGCAGGAAGCAAGGGGAAGGAAAAATCCCTCCTAGGGTTGGGTGTAAGGGTTGGTGTAGAAGAGGACAGCAGGCCACAGTGTAGCTATGGGTCTAAAGCTCCAAATTCCAGAGCGTCTCAGGGATTTGTGACGCTACTCTTTCCCTACTGGGGATCCAGAGTCTCACCTGAGGTGAAGCATATCCGGATAGCATCTGTGATGCTATGTTTCTGGTATTTCAAACGTATCAGGGTCACCCAAAGCTCAATGGTGCTTCCAGACGAAGAACACAAAATGAAGACAGAATTGGCTGCTCACTTCAGAAGAAATAGTAGCTGAAAATTTTATGCATAGATGCGAAGCACTCTCATATTCTGAAGTTCTGAAGAATGGGCGCAGAGCACTGTGGGAGATAGAAGGGGGGCGGTCCTTCAGATCAGAGAGCATGCAAAATGTGATTGCCAAAGAGTTGATTTTTCAGAATGAGCTCATCCACAGTGAGGGAAGCGGTGCAGAGCCAGTGGGAGAGGATCTTTGGGGTTTTCAATTGTTGAAGATATAGTGGTAACATTCAGTGGTGGTCAGAACTTGGTTGGGATGTGTAGTTTGAATCTAAGAAAAATTCAAGCCATCAAAAGGGAAAGGGAACACATGAATAACTATGTCTAAGTATTAGTGAGCTAAAATGGATTTGTTTTGGCCATTTTTAATCAGAAAACTATATGACTTACTGTGCTGAGAATAACACAATCAAGAGGAATGGTATGAAATTCATTGTCAAAAAGGATCTTTCATAACCAATCTTGAATACAAAAGCTGTCTGTGATAAAAATATATTTATTCACCTTCCAGGAAATCCATTCAATACAACTTGTATCTTTCAATCTATGAACCAAATACAAAAGGTAGTAATGAAGAAATTGAAAATTTCTACCAATTTCCAATGCCTGGAATAAGGCTCCCAAAAGTATTTTCAGAGTAGAAAGCCTCTTCTTCTGAGAAGGGGGTGGTGGTTTCAAACAATGGTCCTCATGCTTAGCAGCCCCAAAGTAACCACCATGCCACCCAAGACTGGCATGACTAGTAGTTCATTAGTTTAATTAATAAAAATTAACTTTAAAGTATTTTAGTGTTTTATGCAAACAGATTTAGAAAAAATAAAATTTCTGAGGATTATGTTCTTTCTTTCAAAACAAGGCAAGAAGGGATAGATTATTCCTACAGTATGCTTCTTTAGAACTATATGCTTGTTGTTGTTAGGTTCAATTGGTTTCTTTCTGACTCATGGTGTACACGGATTCAGCAGAATAAAATACTGCGCTATCATCCTCACAACATTACCAGCTTTGAGCCCAGCACGTTCCCCCCCTCCCCCCACACACACCTTTTTTTTTTTTTTTTAACTACCCTGATGTTCCTCAGGAGCTGCTTCATTCTGATAGCATACCCAAAGTCCTGGAATCCAAGTTCCACAATCCTTCCTTCTAAGGAGCATTTTGGCCATTCTTCCAACCCAGATTTATCCACCGTGGCACATTCAATATTCTTTGCAATGCCACACTACACATGCATCCACTTCTCCTTGATCTACCTTATTTTATATATCCAGCATATGAGGCTTTTGGAAATAAGGTGACTTGGGTCAGGCGCATGCTACTCTTTAAATTGCCAACCCTGCTTTGTAAAATTTTAAAGAGATTTCTCTGTTTTTAGAAAGAAAAACGTCTGAAGCCTTTAAGAGAGCACCTGCAAACCCTTCCCTTGGGTTAAAAACGAGTTGTCTCTGATGAACACAGTGAGCAGAGATGTGCAATGATACACGCTTTCTCTTTGTTAGGTGTCATCAAATCCGTTCTGACCCAAAGCGATCCTACCCATTACAAAATGACAGACTTCCCTTCCTCATAATTGTTCCTTTCCTCAAACCTGTTGGAGCCACGGTGTTAAACCCTGTCCACGAGGGCCTTCTTTTTTGTTTCCCTCTCACATTACCAAACATGCAGTACTTGTCCACATGAGAGAGTCTTACCTTTCTTGCCTCTAAAAGCATTCTCTAGACCTGTTTATAGTCCTAACTTCATACCTCCCCTTAAATAAAATTTAAGTTCAAGTTGCTGCCTTTTATTCTTAGCACAGATATATTTTCCCCTGATTTGGAACAAATTTTGCCTTTTCTGGCTCAGGTTCACTACAAGTTAATGTTTTTGCCTGGCTTCATAACTGGGTCCTTATGGTAGAAGAGTTCCCAGAATGTAGGCATGTGTTCAGTCAGCTATATTATCGACTGAGTTTTAGTTATCATTAACAATTTGATATTCACAGCTAAACACTTTCACAAAGTCAAGGACTCACTTTATAATCTCTAGTATGGTTCATTGTGTAAAAACATTCCTTTCCATGCTAGTGCTGATAGGACCAGGTTGTGGTTTTCAATATCTGAAAACACTTTCTTTCCAGGGACCTACTATTTATGTTACAATCTGTAATCACTGAAATAAACAAATACATGAAACTGTGGCAATCATTTGTCTTTTTAATTTTTGTATGGCATCACCTGTAATGTCTTGGTAACAAATTTTAAAGTAATGATGTCAAATTATATTTACCAAACATTTAAACCCATTGGAGAAAAGCCTGATTTGGGTGTGTCTCTGGTGTAAGGATCTTTTGAGGATTCCTTTTCACACATATATATCCATTAGTTCTACATTTTTGGAAGCCTTCGCCCTCTAGAGTCTTTGAACAATCTTGAAAAGCAACTGATTTATATATGCATATATATTTCTGCACTTTTTATTCTGGTTCCTTGGCGTATGGGTCTCTTTTTAAGAGCCAACATTATACTTTTGCAATAATATTCAAAATCAAGTAATGTGTATTGACTAAAGATTTCAGAATGGTTTGGCTATTTTAGTAAATTCACATTTTAAAATTAACTTGTTAAACTCTGCAGAGTTCTATAATCTATGATTTTATTTATTCTCTCTATATATTTTAGTTATTTTTCATATGTAAAATAAAGCTATAGCTTTTTTTATCAAAACTCCTTCCCAAATGGATAACTAAAATGCTAGCATCCTTTGTTAGCCTTCATTAGAGTTTGCTTGTTATATTGTATTTGAACATTTTCTAGATATTAGACATTTAAGTTGCTTCCGATTTTACCAAAGCAATTCATAAAAAAGAAACTGTGTACATGTTCATTTTTATTCAAAAATACCAATATTTTAGTGGGGTATTTCCAATTAGCAGTTGATGAGCCATACCAAAGCATCTATAATATATGTTGCTATTCCATATTAAAGGAGCTAATATTTCCCAAGCATAATGAATATTGTAATCTTCCTGAAAAACTGCTTATTTAATATGACTTTTTCTGTCATACTGAGAAACAACATTTTTTTTGTAATAATGGAAGTTCTTAAAACTAAGATATTAAAGTATTTGAAATATTTCTTTCAATATTATTGCTAATTTTCTCTTCAGACTTTCCCAATTCCTCTTCTTTTTATTTTTTTCCTTTGCAAACAAGCAACCAACCAAGTCACTGCCATCAAGTCAATTCAGACTCATAACAACCAAATGGGAAATAGTAGAACTGCTTCCTCGGGTTTTTAGGACTGTAAATCGGTATGAAAGCAGATAGCCTAGTTTTTGTACTGGGGAGGGATTGGTGGGTTTGAACTTTACCACCAGGATTCCTTCTTTGAGAAGTGTTCTTTAAATTTCATATCAATTTATTGCTGTATGTATCACAACCAGAACATCTTCCTACTCATAAATGATCATGTGGGCAGAGCACGTACTTAGGACTACCTTCTTCCAATATCTGTCTTATAGCCCTTTTACCCTCAGGATGTGTCCCACCTGACCATGATTGTTTGCCCATTTGGGTGACTCAAACTTTTATTCATAGAAATACTGGGAGCCCCTGCTTATCTGCACCAGGGTTTTGGAAGACAGCTTACAGGCCAACTGATTACAAGAGGTCCATATCTGTGCCTATTCCAATAAAGGTTATCCAAAAAAAATGGTTAGCCAAGAGAATGCTCAAATTATCTAATCCTATCATTGATATCACACACAAGTACAATTTTACTGAAAACCCTCCAACAATGGCTACAACAACACTTGACATGAAATTTTCATTACTTCAGGCCAAGTTCAGAAGAAGGCATGCACAGGGGATATCAATACTTATATTAGATTAATCTTGACTCAAAGCAGAGAATAACAAAAAAGATGCTTACTAGTATTTTGTTGACTTCGAAAATGCATTGGATTGTATGGACACCCTTGTTAACAATGGGACCAATAGGAGATCCAAATGATAAACCTGCCAGGAGTGGTTGAAACCTTTTCTAGTGAACCCCTGTCTGATACCCTTTTGGCCTCATCTGGTCCCCAATATTTTATATGCTTTTTGTTTGTTTGTTTCAAATTAGCACGTATCTCTGAAATATTTTGTCATTTGGGTGGTCAAATTGAATTTGTGTTATACATTTTTGATATATGAAATCCAGTATGGATGAACCTATAGAAACAAAAAGTAGAATAAGGGTTCCTGGGGGTTGAGTCAGGGATGGGGGTTATGGGGAGTTGATATTAAGGGGTTTAAGAAAGTATCATATGCTTCAAAACTGATTGTGGTAGTGATTGTTCAACACTGCTTAATGTGATTGAACTATGAAATGGTATAAGTTCTATATTAACTCTGAAAAAAGGAAAAGAATGGATCAATAGGAGTCATGTTCCTACCATAGTTGCTCAATCTATATGCTGAGCAAATCATCAGATAAACTGGATTATATGAAGACAAATGCAGCATCACGGTTTATTAACAACTTGCAATATGCAGATGATAAAATATTGGTTGCTGAAAGCAAAGAGGGGTTGAAGCACTTTCTGATGAAGAACAAGAATTGAAGCCTCCAGTATGAATTGCAACTCAATTCAAGGATGACCAGAATTTTCACAGATGGACGAGTAGGGGACATCTTGATGAATAGAGAAAAGGTGGAAATTGTCAAGGATTTTTATCTTATTTGTATCACAATTGATCCTCCTGGAAGTTGCAGCAAAGAGATAACAAGATATTCTGTATTAAGCAAATTTGCTGTTCAAGGATTCTTTAGAATATTGAAGAACAAAGATGTTACTTTGATGACTAAGACGTGTTGGACCCAAGTCATGATTTTCTCAATTGCTTCATATTCATGTGAAAGTTGGAGATTGAATAAGGAGGATCATAGAAAAAAATCAAAGCATTTCAGTGAGAATGCTGGAGAACAATATTGAAAGTACCATGAGCTTCTAAAGGACATACAAAAGCAGGAAGCTCCGTGGAAGCAGAGGAGTTAAAACTTCACCTTACAAATTTTGGACGTATTGTCAGGAGAGACCAATCCTTGGCAAAGTGCACACATCTGGTAAAGTGGCAGGTCACCAACAAAGAGAAGGGCTCTTGATGACATGAAATGTTCAGTGACTACATCAAAACGCTCAGTCACAGGGACAACTGTGAAGATGTGTGCTTCATTCTGCTGTGCACAGGGTCACTAGCGGTTGGAGATGATTCAAGGTTACCTAACAAAAGCAGCAGCATTTTTAATAGATATGGTGAGAGAATACAATCCTGATCAATTGCCAATTATTATCAATGGATCTTGATTGCTAGTGTGGTTCATTTCAATGTGAAAACGTTGGTAGAAAATTTTAATATCTTTATCACTCGCTTTAGTGGCTGGTATGTATATGTGAATCATGATTCATCGATGGATTTTCTTGTTTGTTTAGGTCTTGTCCTATGAAAGAGAGCATTGCACATCAAAACAGTTCTTAAGAAGTACTTTTTTTGACAATGATTATAGTCATTTCTTTTAAATTTTTCATTATTTACATAGTAAATTATGATTGTTTGATAAAAACGATCTGTCAGTCCACTTGAGCTCACAAATGCTGAAGATATTGATCTTTACATGTTCCATTTATTTTTTATGACTTCTAATTTTCCTACATTAAAACTTTGTATATGTCAAGTTGTAGCTAGTAATAGATGTCTTCAGCTGTTTCCTCTCATTTTGTGTCATGCCCTATCAGCAAATGCAGGTCCCAAAGGGTCCATGCACCTCCTTATGGTAGACTCTTTTTTAAGGAAGCAGCTCTTCCTCACTCATTCATATTTGAGTCTGTTCCAACCCAAGACACTCATCTTCTGGCACCATAGGTGACATCATTCTGCTGCTATGCAGGAGGCCTTTAGTATTTGGCAATATATTATTTCTACTTGCTTGCCTATTGTTTATTAATAGCCTTGTCTGAATACAGAAGACCTTTCGAAACATGCTTACCTTGTTGAACCTGTTAGTTTGAAATTCCAATGATAAAGCTTTCAGGATGACAAAAATATGCAAGCTACCTCAGTTAAGCAAACAGACAGACTAGTGAAAAGATTGGAATTAAAGTTTAGTTATAAGTCAAGAAGCCATAATGGTTGGTAGCGGTGTTTCCTGAAGTATTGGACATATTTTCAGGAGAGACCAGTATGTTTTGTAAGGTGTCTATATCCTTAAAGGAAGCCTTTTACTTATGGCAATAAAATTGATTTCTGGATGCTGAGCCCCGGTGGTGTAATGGTTGAGTGCAGGTCTGCGGTCCACTGGTTTGGCAGCTCAAATCCAGGAGCAGCTCTCCAGGAACAAGGCTGGGCCTCCTACTCCCACCAGAGGGTAGTTATGCCCCCCAAAAAGTAAAACAAAATTGATTTCTGCAAACCCAAACCCCAAACTTTTAATTTAACCCTTTTTAATTTAAGGGTATAGTATTTTTCTATCATTTATGTTCTGTAAGCTATCTCTGATAATGCCCAACAAAATATCTCTGGTGCCACTTCAGGCAACATTTCAAATAATGTCTTATCCAATATGTATGAACATTTCGTCACATCAGTTTAATAGGAAAAGCTCTACTGGCAGAAGTGATTCCATAGATTTCAGTGGTGCAATGTCCCATCATCCTGAAGCTCAGCCTACATGTGCCTATTCCATTCTTTTCCATTCAGCACCCTGAATTTAATATCAGATACCATTTGTGTCAATCTGGGTAGATGAGAGAAACAAATTCATAGACCCTTATGTATGTATAAGAAATAGGTTGACATATAAGAGCAGTTGGATATTGAGAAACCACCCCAGCCCAGTCCAGACTAAGTCCGTGTCTGATACTAGCTCATATGTCTGACACAAATCTAAAAAGACCTCTTCAGACTCATGAAACACATACAATTATGCCGAATGCAGGAAGCCCACAGGCTGGTGGTCAGAAATCTTATGGACACAATAGTGATGTAAGCACCTCGACACTAGCAGGGGTCTCCATGTGGCGTCTCCAGCTGAGGGCACTAGTGTAGTTCCATGTGTCTTGTCAGTAGACCATCCCCCCCCAGAGAGTGTACAGAGACAGCATCTCCAGTCTCCAAGGAGGAGGTGTTCCTTTGTAATTGGATTGGTGTACTGCTGCAATAATGAACTCCAACCTAGCCACCATTGAGAGAATCAGTGAGACTGGACAGCAGGGTGTCAAGTTTGAAGGGCCTTTTGTCCTGATGACTCTAACAAGATGCCTACTCCGTATGGAGGAAATGGCTTAGAGACTGAATTTGACTTCTCTGACTAAACTAAAAATAAAAGAAAAAAATTAAGGTTCTCTTAGCCATAGAGAATGACTGTGAAGCCAAGGTCAGATGTGCTTCCAGCCCTCTGACCTTCTTTATTCTAACACTAACCACGCATCTCGTGAAAGGATCCATCGCTAGCAAGTTTGATCATTAATTGTAGCTCCTACATAAAACTCAGGAAATCATCATGGTAATGACAATTTACAAACTGAGGATACTATTACTTGTCCCAAGTGTTTCTTCCTAGGAATGCTAGCAGCCATGTCTTTCTCTGATTCTTGGCCTCTGAGACAGGTGGCCCCTGTGCCATACTCTGTGATCACGAAGCTTAACTGGGAAGGTTCCTCTGTCCTACTCATGTTCTTGACACAGCTCCCCTGCTCTGTCTGTGGTCTCAGAGCTGTGGACACTGGTTCTTCTACACTGGCCCTCAGGGATCTAACTCGTTCTTTATGATAGTCAGAAGATTACGCTCCTGTTTCTAAGTTTCACTTACATATGCAGGAGAATGGCAAAATTGACCAGTCTCCTTTAGTAGTGTTTCATACTCTCTGTTGGCCATGGCCACATCCAGTCATTTCGTGATAATTTCAGACATGGATAAACTTACAGACCATGTAACTTTGCCAAACATAAACACACACATATGTGCTTTAATACAGATTTGGGCATAATATATTCGATATGTGGTCATTGAGGCAAATCTGCTTCAATGACTTTCTTTTTTCAATGGAGGACCCAAGCAATAAAAATGGAAATCATTTGGTAAACATATAACATGGAGCTCATTTCCTGGAATTAAAAGAAATGTGAAACATACTAAATACAGATTTATATTTCCTTTAAAAACAGGGGCAAATGTAACAAACATTTTTTTCTAAGATTTCATTAATTTTATGAAATATGGCAATGTGTTTATTAGCATACTGTGAAACATTACCATAAATGATTGTAATTAAACTACACTTATCAAAATAATGAATATAGCACATTTTGTGGTGCAGCAGTGTTGATGTCTTTCATATTTATTTGTTCACTAACTAATCTGCCAAATTCAGTAATCTCTGGTGAGTCTCCCAGTTATTAGTGTAAATTACTGAGAGTCTATTCTAATAATAAATAATAATAGCAACTCCCGGAAACAAAGCATTAGCAGTTTAATGTCTAAACATTTTGGGGATAATATAAATTAAGACAACAATGAAACATTTTTCATTCAATTAGAATATGTTTCTAGAGGGTTACAATGCAATTTAGATGGTTACTTATAATGGACTTAGCAAAGCACCTGAATTTTTGTGCTATCAGAAAATATTTTTTATGGTCTAAAGAGAAGGGATATTTTCTCAGTTTAATATCAAAAGAGGGAGCAAATAACATTGATTATGTCTTCCCTTTTCTTTAGGCATATTAAACTGTAGAGCACTATGCCTAAATTTCAGTTTGTAGGGGCTATGAATCAGCACCAATTAGACAGCAAAAGGCTTATTTTCCTTTTTATTCATAGCTATAACTGTCAGTAATGCAGATGAAGTGTTCATTCACTCAGTGATTTATTCTAACTAATATTAGCTAAGCACTTTCTGTATATCAGCCACCACCTGTCAGTTTGTTGAATTGTGATATCTTGCATGTGGATATGGTGCTAGAACCTACAATGAAGCCTCATATTTCTTACCAGGAACAATTGGTGGGTTTGAACTACTGACCTTTTAGATTACAGCCCAAAACATAATCACCATGCCACCAGGGTTCCTAACACCCTACCCTAATACATGCTTCATTATCATAACAAACACAAACCATTTTCAAAAATCATTATAACTACAGATAGGAAGCTTATGATTTTAGCATGTTTTTCCATTCATAATAAGAAATATTTCAAATGCCATAAAGGTCAACCATGCACAAAGATTTCAGCATAGCTACCAGAGGAAAAAAGACTAGGGATTAAGGAAGCATTAGCAAATTTAGAAAATTATACTGTGAATCACAATTGAAACAGAAAACCAGATGAAGCACAGCATAGCCACACCTTGGCTCTGATCATGCTACAGAAATGACAATCCACAATAACTGAGTCTGCTCTAATTGTTATTATCTTACTTTTACACTCTTAAAGCAACTTTAAGTACAAAGCAGAAATCACTGCCTGGTTCTTTTTCATCTTCACAATTGCTATTCCCTTTGAGGGTATTGTTGCAGCCACTGTGTGACTCTATCTTATTAAAAGGCTCACTCTTTTGGACCAACCACCACTCTAAGAAGCACAGTGTCCCTTTCTATGCATTGGTCTCTCCCGATAAAGCTTCCAAAATAAAAGTCTAGCCATCTTCAATCATAAGGAACACTGATTGTGCTTTCTCCAAGAGAGTTTTGTTTGTCTCTCTGGCAATCAATGGTATTTTCATTATTATTTGCCATAACTATAATGCAGAGATATAAATTTTTCCCTAATCTTCTGTGATGTAGTCAATTAATATAACCTTCCTAGCAATTATTCTTTACAAAATGCATTATATTTTATAGACTCTCTAATTATATACTGTGGGGAGTTGTCTGCTAGGTGATTGAAGAGGAGTAACATAGAATTACCATATATACTTGTATATAAGCTGAGTTTATCTACACATTTTATTGCAGTGTTTGAGGTAAAAAATGGTCCCTCAGTGGATATCCGGGTTGGCTTATTACATTAAGTCTGCTAGTAGAGGATGTGAACCAATTCACACTCTAATTTATTCAGAGTATTTACTCCCCAAATACGGAAGCCACAGCTCAATATCATCTTCTGTTTACCATTTGTGACACCAAGATAAATTCTAGGGACCACCAGAGGCAGATTTTAGTGGTCTCTACTTGAAGGGGTAGGAGCAGACTCGCAAGGCCCCAGAGTTGGTGCTGAGACCAGGAGTCAGAGCAAAGGAGCCAGGCTGAGTCCAGAGTCTGCTTAGCATCTGATTTATGGTCCTTGTTTGGACTGGATTGGGACACTTTCTGAATGCACAAGTTTTTTTTTTTTGCATAAAATTTTTGCTAATACATATGAGTGTCACTGTTTTAGTTTCTCTAGAAAATTCAGTTGAACAAATCACCCATCAGATCACCAGAAAACAACGTGGTTTAAAATCAGGAAAGGTATTTTTCATGATTTTCAACATATTTATTCAATCTGCATCCTGAAAAATAATATTATATGAAGGAGAATATGACATCAGGATTACAGAAAGGCCATTAATCTATAGTATGAAACAACCTCTCTTGTGAAAGCAAAGAGAAATTGAATCATTTCTGACGCTTCTTAAAGATGACCACCTTCAGTACGAATTTCACCTCAATGTACATAGAGCAATCAGCATTGATTGCTGGAGGCAGCAATCAACATCATGAGAGATGGAGCAAATGGTGAAATGTTCGAGAATCCCACTTCATTTTATTTTATTTTTGTTTTCAAATTTATGCTCTGTGGAAACAGCAGCTAAGAAGTTGACTGATATTTCACAGTGAGAAAATCTACAAAATATTCCTACTTTGTCTTAAAGAATGTGTGTCATTTCTGAAAAGAAAAATACATTGGGAAATCTATGAGTAGCAGCTGAATAGTGCCTGATACAGTGCTGGAAATGTTGGGAGGCACTAAAATGTTATTGGGGGAGGTCTGTCTCTGTAATTTTGCTGAAGTTGTTCGGTGCCATGCAGTTGTTCAGGACGCAACAGTGTATGGTCCTGAGCCATGCCCACAATTTTTCTTATGGTGTCGCCTATTGTACCCACAGCATCAACCCTTCTTATTGAGAGACTTCCTCTTTATCACTGTACTTCACCCAATACAAAGCTTTTCTTCAAGCAGTGGTCTTTCTGGTCCAAAGGATAGGTCCAAAACACATACGAGGATGTCTTGTCATCATTGTCTCAAAGGAGAGCTTTTGCCTTCCATGGCATATGTGTCGGTTAATTTAGCAGTATTCTTCTGTAGCAATGTCCAGCCATTGATAATTAAAAGATTAAATGTAAGTAATATGAATTAATGAAAAGAGCACGTTGTCAAAAATCAGACTGGGTGCATGAAGATTGATGTCCTACACATTATTGACCTGTAATAGACTGGTATTTTTCATTCTACATTGAAAAAAGATATGTCTACTATGCCTTGAAGAACAAGTTGAAGAATGAATAGACCATGTGGAGACCACAGGCTAAAGAAATTCTCATCCCTCAGCAATTCCTCTCCATCCTATTGCCAGGAGACAGATATGTCTCCAACATTGATCATTCTTTCACCCTATTCTGATAGCATCAGTTCCTCTCATGTATTCTACCTCTGTTGGGTTAGAAAAATGGATACAAGAAAGTCACGATAATGCTCACAACTAAGGTGTTCATTATGAAAGTAAAGAGGTTGCCACAAACTAAGCTCAAAAAAAAAATCACATCCACACTTCTCCTCAGCCAACAGTCAAGTCTGTCTCTAGTCCTCAAACTTTCTGCCATACGGATCCTTGGTCTCTGTTTCCAGGGGCCAGGAAGCCAGCCTGTTTCTTTATTTCCAAGCCTCATAGTCTCAAATCTGATTCTCTGGTGTGTCTCATGGTTTCCTTGCTTCAGTCTCTGGCATTTGCCTGGCTGTGAGTTCTGCTCCAGGCTCTTCATACTGCTGACTCTGGAGACTCTGGTTACTGTTTTCCCAACTATAGTGATCTTGAATGTGCTCCACCTGTGTCTCTTCTCATTGGTTGTCCTGAGGTTTAATTCTCCTTCTGCTTCAGAGACAGCTCTTTTATATAGAGATACACTTTATTTTCTTTTTGAAGACTATTTCCACATGGGAAACAATTGATAATGACTGTTCACACTCACTAGTAAGGTGGAGACTCATCATGCATTCCATTTTAATCCTATTCTTTATAATAATATAGAACTACCTTCAAAATGGAATTATTGCCACAAATTGATACTACAATTTATATTACAAATGACACTATGGCTAGAAGAGTCACATTAATTCACATATTAATAGAGAAACAATCATATTCATCATTAATAAAAAAAATCTATATTCTGTCTTGAAATTCAACACTATCAATGATAAAGATTTCCCATTTGACTACAAAGTCAGACCAATACATACACATATTATTAAAATTTCACACCAACCACTAGCAATAATTAAGAAACCAAAGTATTTCCTCACATTCTGTAGCCTGACATTGACCAAGATGCCTATGTGCTTGGATGCAAAAAAAGATAAGCAATTGGAAAATATACCTTGATGATGGAAAGCACATAGGAGATCAGAGGCTATAATTTTGTGAAGCAAATAATTCATTGTAATTCTCAAAGTTATGAGCAATTACTATATACCTCATCATAGGGAATACACAGGAACCCACATACCTACATATATGGAAAGAAGCAATGGAAGTATCAATTATCTTCAGTCAGGACATGACCAGATGGCAACTGTTGAAGATAATCAGTTGCTTATATTCAAGTTGAAGCTGAATAAAGCTAAAACAAATTCACAAAAGTCAAAATATGACCTTAAATAGATCTTATCTGAATTTACACACATGTCAAAAAATAATGAACTGAAACATATTTTGAGGGATGGCATCAAAAGAATCACACATAGAAAAATAAAAGGTTGTTGAAAGGAGAATAAAGAAATAACTGTGAAGGCTGCTCTTGCATGTAGAATTGTTACCACAAGAAATGATGAGGTAAAGGAACAGAAAACATGCTTTTTTAGTGAAGTTTGGGAAGAAAAAGTGATTTTCATAATGAAATGTACTAAACATACATGTAGAAAACTAGAATAGGAGAAAACATTTTTCAAGTTTTTCAAGCTGAGCATTCAAAGGAAAAAATGAGTTTCTGTAAAAGAATTCCATGGACAAAGTATTGGATTACATATGAAACATTAGAGATAAAATACACAGTCACTGTACCAAAAAATAATTGGTCATTGTTGGCACTTACATGAATTTATAACCTAAGATTTTGGTAGACTTATTTAATTTTGTCATTACTAGTTTAATGGCTAGTTACTAAATTTGAATAGTAGTTGTCAGACAGGATCTCCTCGTGTGCAGTTTTATATTATTCTATCACAAGCAGAATTATACTTTAAGATAGCTCCTGAAATGTCCTTTTGGGCAATAAATGTGATGCATTTCTTCTTGATTTTGCCATTTCTATCATAGGAAATCATAGGACTATTTGAATCAACATGCTCAATACCAGTTCATTTCACTTTGCTATTTTCTAGGATACATATATTTTCCATTCCATGTAATATCTAAGAGCTAACAATTTTTGTATCCATATCTTTTACATTTCCAGTTGTAACTGTTATTGTACTATCTCAAATTCAATCAAGCCCCATCGGCAAATGGAGATTGTGAAGGCTTGATTCAAGTTGTTACACTCCATTTGATGGCCTTGCGAAGACGTGTCTCTTCTTCACTCATATTTGGAATCCTTTCTAAACTAAGCACCTCATCATTTAGTAGGCTAGCTGACACTGACCTGATTGCAGTCATGTATCTTCTCGATTACTAGCATTGGGATAAACAGGAAAGATTGCAATTGTCAAGAACTTTGTTTTCTTTTTTTTTTTTTTTGGACCAATAATCTGTACTCCTGGAAGCAGCAGTCAGGACATCAAGCAACACATTGCATTGGGTAAATCTGCTGCACAACCCAAGATCTCTTAAACATGTAGGTAACCAGGGATATTCCTTTGAGGACTAATGTGCACTGACTGTTGTGAGCAGTGTGAGCAATGATTAGAGAACACTGAAAGACATTTCCAAATGCTCGGTTTATTCACTGTGAACATTCATTGCAAACATCACACATCAGATAATGGAAGTTTTAGGGATTAAGTAGAAGTAAAGTCTAATTCAGCAAGCAGGTATAATGGTATAATCAAAAGGCTAATTCAGCAAGCATTATAAAGTTAAAAGTTCCAGTCCATTATGGTCATTGCCTTCAGTGGGATACTCACCCTGGGTACCAGGTGGAGAGAGTAGGAGTTAACGTCTCCTCAATCCTAGCTCTCTGACTTGAACCACTATGGAGTCCAGGTTCTACACCCAGTGTTAAGTAAAGCTTGGAAATTTCCACAACATTCAGTTGTCTTGCCTGATTCTTCTCAGTATTATACATTTGGTGGTCATATGTTGAATGTTCTGATGGTAGCGCATAAGCTCTTGACTTGTACAGGAAGGTTGCATATGTACATTTGATCATCAGTGGGAACGTGTAATTTTGAGATTTGTATGGGGAGGTTGTTTATGTATGTTTGGTAGTTGGTCATACATTGAATGATCTTCTGGTGAGAAAGTGCAATCTGTTGTAATAGAAGGTCAGCATCTTGCAAGGCAGTTTTCACAAAATCGAGGTTTTTGTGCTCTCATGAATTGACCCAGGTGAAGATAGCTTCAATCACCTCATTTGCATTTGAAAATTGGCTATTAAATAAGAAAGAATGAAATAAAATCAATGTATTTGGCCTATAGTATGAGAGAAGAATGTTGAAAGAACCATGGGCTGTCAAAAGGATGAACAGATGTGTCTTAATATGGTCAGAGCACTCCTTATAGGCAAAGATGGCAAAATGTTGTCTCATATACTTTGAATATTTTTCAAGCAGAGACCCATCTTTGGAAAAGTACATTATGCTTGGTAAAGTAGAAGGATATCAAAAAGACAGAAGGCCCTTGACAAGACGGATTGATACAGTAGCTGTGACAATGGACACAAACATAACAACTATTATAAGGATGACACCTTAAAGGAACAGGCCTTTTCATTCTGGTGTACTCAGCATTGCTTTGAGCTGAAATAGTCGCTGCACCACCTAACTTCCATCGCCACCGCTTTGATGTGGTCACAGGCTTGATAAAATCAAGGGACTATTTTTCAGGGCGTGACCTACTCTTACTGTTGATTGACACTACTGCTGCTGAATCTGAATCCTGCCTTTGTTTCCTTGATCTTTTGTCATATTATCCGCAGATCCCAGGAGTCATTAGTATTTTGTTAACCGTGGATTCATTTCACACTGTATCCCTCAGCAGCTGGTTCTCCTGCTTGCTGGTCCTCTGGCTCTTGCAGCTACTCTAGCCAGAAGAGGTCTCCAGTACACCATCTGACCGTCGGACTCACGGACCAGAACCTGGCTGCACTTAACAATGTCAAAAAATGTGCTAGCTATTTCTCATTAATTAATGAGAATCTGTTCACATATACATACACATATAAGTATCACTCTTTTGCTTCTCTGGAGAACCAACCCTAACATATTTTTAACTGATTTTTTTTTGTTTAGCTTTCTCATATATGAAGATTGAAAATACCATGTTTGGGGTCTGGCAAACTGGTGGCTTTTCTGGAATTTAAAATGCCGGCAGCCTTATTTCTACAGAAAACCATCAAGGAATCATACAATGACACCCGAGCAATGCATTGCCCACTAGAAGGTTAAAAAAAAAAAAAAAAAAAAACTCTTCTCCTTTCTTACTGAAACAGTCAAATCAAGTGAGTAAAGAAGGAAAAGGTAAATGATAAGATAAACAGAGAATGGAGTAGTGAAGATTTTAAGGATAAAAAATTTTATTGCAAGCTTCATTACTTAATGCCCTCTATCCTTCTCCTCTTGGTTTCTCATTGGGCAATTAGGATGCACTTTTGATCTGGAGAATAACAAGGACACTTGCTAAGACGGTATGAAAAAGGCCTCTGGGTATTTGAAGAATGTGCTATTCTGCTCTATTACTGTAGTAATAGCTTCACCTAACCATACAGGGGCCTTGACTTTATACGCTCCTTTGTTCTTTTAATTGACTTCCTGTTCCATCCCGGCAGTTTATCACATACTATACACAACTATGATGGATACGTATTAGCAACTGGTGGGTAGTTCATACATAATACACGGCTTTTTTAATGTTTGAAGTCAATTTTTCTATATAGCTCTTTAAAAGTTGTCAGTTTCTGGATTTTGTCTATTTATTTTGCATAGAGAAAAGTGCGAAAACAAAGGAACACTTTAATTTTGTATTACCTTTAAAAAATTCAGTTATCTTTGTCTAATCAGGATCCCTAACTCTTCTTAATATTACATTACAGCCAGGTGAATAAGACTCAGAACATACATATGTATGATCCATATTTTTAGGAGAGAAAAATGAAAATATCAGCCTGTGGAATTACAAGGTACTTTTTACTAATCTAAAAATGAACAAAATTAACAACAATAGCACAAATCTTACTGATACTCTTTGTGTAAATATAAAACACAGCAAATAATTAAAGACTGGACAAGTACTAGATATTGTTCTATGAAGACTATTACATAAATAGTCTAATGACATTAAACAATTCATTAGAACTCATTATTTTCTTTACATGGTTACTCATGGTCTCCCTTCCAGTCAGACCCAGTGTCAGTTATATTACTGGATGTTTCCTCATACCTGTTTTGTTTAAATGACTTCATACTCAGTGCCATAATCTGATGCTCACTTATAGAGACCCTTAAAGACAAGGTAGAACTTCCCCCTCTGAGTTTCTCAGACTCAGACTCTCAAAAGACTATGACTTTTTAGGGAACAGAAACCTGCCTTTTTCTCCCACTGAGCAGTTAGTGTTTTCAAAAGCTGACTTTAGAGCTAGCAGTTCAAAACATAACCATTAAGCCACCAGTTTAAAGAGCAGTTTGTTTAAGAAAGATTCATCTAGTACTTCAATTTTTCCCCATCTACTTTAGGTCCTATATCCCCACCAGATTTATAGTCTTGAAATTCTTTACATCTTGGCAGTACCTTGGAGAATATCTTTCAATAATTTTAAATTCAACTACTATGTAGTTTATGAAGCAGAACTAAATTCTGGGGGGTGATGTTTAGAACTAAATACTATGATGAAATTCTGCTTATAAGTCATTACAGGTTCCTAACTCAGTGCTGTTTTAGAATCAGTTCCAAATGCTTTAATTTATCTTTCAACAAACCTATACCCCGATTTTGGCACCAATATATTTAGTAATATTAATGTACTCTTTTATTTTTGCACATTCTCTCCTATTCATTCTACCATTTCAGTTTTTATTTAGATAGCTTCTCTATATTTATATTGGAGTACAGACTAGTGATAAATAACTTAATTCCAATGTAAATCACACACTTCTTTATATATTTTTACTATTACCATCTTTTTGTGTCAGTATTTTTTTAACTTGTTATTATGCATTGGGTGGTGATTGACAGAGATCAGTTTCCCCTTAAGTGGTCTATACACATTTTGTTTTATTTCATTGATTGAAATTCCCACCACACGATAAAACCATTTATCCCTTTAATGTGCTGATTTTGTTCCCTTCCTCCTTTTAAAACTTCTAAACATTGTTCTAGGGTAAATGGTTGTCTTTTGACATTAAGTGGCAAGCATTCTGTGTGTTTACTCCTCACTGTGTTATTTCTTTAGATACCTGTTCCTTTAGCTATCGGCTTACAATCAGAAATTGAAGCATGAGAGTGAGTTCATTTCATATCATATCAGTATCTTTTATACATCTAGCATTTGCCTTTAGGACTTAGAAATATTACTTATCAACATATTACAGAGTAACATTTCATATAAACAAAGACACATGGCAATATCACATGCAGTATGCATTTTTAATGAAAAAACCAAATAACTTCATATACATATGGTTGATTATAACTGAAATACATTCAGCCTTTTGAATCTTTAATTCTGAATCTATAGACTAAATGAGTTGTGAATTCGCTATTGGGGGCCAGGGAGGAAAGGGAACTAACATGGTCAAAGCAATCTCTCAGAGTTTAAGAAGGAGCGTAAACATTATTTATGTACTTCTTAGATTTTCTTAGGTATTATAAATAATTTAGAGATGACTTCAAGTATTATGGGAGAATTCCATGTATGCTAATATGATGTAATTTTAATTTAGGTATTTGTCATCCTCAGAGTTTGGTATCCACAGTTCACTGGTGTGGTGCTTAGGGTAGTGGATTGGGGGAGTCTTCTGGAACCAATCACTTTTGGGTGCTGAGGGAAAACTGTACATCAAAAAAATGTTCTTTCTGAAGCATTTTCTCTCAAAGAAGCAACACAAGTGTTGTCTTCACTTCTGAGAGATTATTAATATTTCTTCCCTACTGATTTTTAAATAGTGACAACACCAATAAACTGCCAATGGTCATTTGGTTTTACTGAGTGAGCGTACTATGGTAGGGAATTTACATGGATCATCTTTTTGTGGGGGGCCATCACTGCCCTCTGGTGGTCGTCTGAACTACCCAGCCTTGCTCCCTGAGAGCTGCTGCTGGATTTGAACCCCCAAGCCAATGGGCCGCAGTCCTGCACTCAACCACTTATGCCGCTGGGGCTCAACCTGAATGGATTATCTTTTCATAGCTAGAATGCAGTGTGGACACAATTATTACTCAAGAAAGTAAGATCCCTCTCCATACATTCTGGACAGTGTCCTAAAACAAGGAAGAAGATAGCTAATTAATTCCAGATAGTATTGCATGCTCAAATATAAACAAAGGGAGAAAACTGCAAAAATATTTAATATAGCCATGACGGTAGACATTTTAATAGAGTGTCAATATGAGAGTATGTACTCCTTTTACATGTAAATAACTTGCTTTCAATTTCAAGAGTACTTGTTGATATCTTTTCCTCTCTTATATTTTTGATTAAATGAAGAATCACCTGCCCTTAATAAATCATTGTTTCCTTCACATAACCTAGAAAAGCATCCCATTCTTAACGACTCCTTATCTGAATAAGTATAACCAATTTTTCATATTAAGTATGGCTTCAAACTTGTCCCTAATAAATATAATTGCATTCTTAAAACTCACCAACTTAATTAAATGAAGATTAGATATAAAATGAGTGATTTTTAGCTGCATGCACAAAGAAAATATTTCTAGATTTTGATATACATAAGCTAAAATACTCATTGTTAAGATTTTAATGTGACAATTCACAGATAATTTAAATTTTATTTCTGTATTTACTCTTTCTGTCAAGTTTTAGTAATATTAAATTAGTCTAATTTGTTAGGAAAATTTTATTTATGTAGTTCACTGTTGCATTATTATTGATATTTCTGTTGAAAGCACAGATCATAAACTCATAATTTACAATAAATATTTTATTTTTTTCTAATTTCTTCTATCTTTTAGTTGCTATGTTGTACTTTTCTGAGATAAAACTCACTCAGAATTTTAATGGTTATCTCAATAATTTCTTCAAAACCTATGCCTACATACTAAAAATATTGAAATGGAAAATATTATAGCTGCATTTTAAATTTAGATAACAATTTTAATATTTTACTAAAATGGAACATCTTCCATTAAAGAAATATTTTTGTGGGAGTAAAATCAATGCTTTAAAATTTTTAAAAAATAGTTATAAATAGCATGTATCTTAGAACATTGAAAAACTCATGATTTTGTCCTTTTAAATTGTGTTATCACTAATTATTTATATTATTTAGATTTTCAGTTGCTTTAAGTTTCAAATATCACAGTTTAAATAATTTCATTGCATTTTTTGCATAAAAATGTTTATGCAACATATTGTACCCAAACTTTTTTCTGAATGCATAAGAATGCAAAATTGTAATATCTCCTGATTTCTTTGTGCAGTATTAAAGTTCTTAGAATAAGGAAATATCACAGTAATAGAATATGAAATTATCATTAAATGCCATGTGATGGTCACATGCAGACTATAAAAATGATTATTATTTTTGACTGATGCTATGACAAAATAAAATAATTCTGCAAATAAGAAATAGAGAGATATGCCCTCCCCCTCCTTTTTTTTTTGGTGGAGATTTTGCTCTTTCACAAGCTAACAAGTTAGCCTGTCCCAGTTGGCCAATGCCCTTCTCTTCATATAAAATGTTTAAGAAAACACTAAATTATTTTAAGAGTATCAGAAATCTTCAACCCCAAAAAAGAAAATGAAATTACTTCTGAATAAAACAAATATTAAGCAATGAAGCAACAAATAATGATTTTGTTTTTAAAGGGGTATTTCCCATCCTTATTTTTCCATAGAACACCTTACTGCTCCAGCAACTACGCATTCTAATTTTTACATGATGTTGAGGTATCTATAGTAGTATTCTCCTCTTGTCATTAAAAATAAGAGATTCAGCAGACAAATTCAACTAAACCATGGATGTACACTGGAGTCGGAAACCTGGGGAATTTAAGATAGATGATCCCTCGGGACTCATGGGGGGAGTGGGGATCCTGGGAGGGTGGAGGGATGGTGGAGTAGAAAGGGAGAACCAATTTCAGGAAACTACATATGACCTCTCTTGGGTGAAGATAACAGGGAAGTGGGTGAAACGACACATTGGATGGTGTAAGATATGAAAGGTGGCGACAATTTGTAAATTATTAGGGGCTTATGGGGGAGGAGAAAGGAGGAAGGCAAATATGGGGAGCTGGAATTAAACAAAAAAGAACTAGAGGAAAGGGGGAAAGAGGAGCTTATACCAATGACTCAAGTAGAAAAATTTGGAAATGATTATGACAACATGTGTACAGATATGCTTAATCCAAATGATGTGTTGAATGTTTTAAAGGCCCCAATAAAACCTATATTTGGAAAAAATAAAAATAAAAGAAGGAAATGCTCACTGTTGATAGCAGAAAGGATTCTGAAATATGATTTTAAATATACATTAGCCAAGGCAAATGGAAGAAATTATGAATTAAAAGATCTGAACAAAAAATTTCAAAGTGTAGCTCCAGAAGATAAAGTAAAACATTATAATGGAATGTACAGTATGCACTTCTAGAATAAGAAAAAAAGCCAAAAAAGATACAGCATACTAAATATCTATTAAACTGAAAGTACCCAAGGGTGGGGGGGGAGTCTTGAGCTGCAATATAGAAAGATTTTAAGGGTAAAATATTGAATGATGCAGGAAACATCAAAAGGAGATGAAAAGGTTATACAGCATGAGTGCCCCTTTCCCCTTCCAGTAAATATGGTAGTCTACAATAAACCATTTAAAAAATTCCTTATGATAAATAATCAATGGTACTGAAGGCAAGAGTTTAAGCGATCCTGAAAACATGAACCATGGTCGAGAGGAAGGAAAGTATGTGTTAGCAAATGCAGTAACAAGGGAAAAGTACATGACCTAAATTTGATGGCAGAGATGGTGTAGGAGGCCTGGTAGAACTTAATCAAGAGTAATGTAACTGATCATTACTGAAGGCTGAACATGATGGTAGGATAAGAGGGAAGTAAAAGGAAAGGGAAGAAAGAACCAGAAGACAAAGAGCATTTATAGAGATCTAAATACAAGCATGTACATATGTAAATATATTTATATATGACAATGGGGAAATAGGTCTTTGTACATAGAGAGGAGTGCTGTTTCTTTTTCTCATCATATTACTGCTTTATGGGATTGTCCTCATCTTCATGCGGCTGTATTGGCTGCATCTATTATATGCTGCTTTTGGAACTGTGCTCTTATTATTCCTGGTGGTAGATATACAGATGATGATTGGTGGCAAGCATCCTTACAATAGCCTTAGTCCTGAAGAGTATGTTTTTGCTGCTCTGAACATCTACTTGGACATCATCAACATTTTTCTTCTTATTTTGCAACTGATTGGACTGAGACAGTAGATATGTGCTCAGAACTTGCAGAAGAAGAAAGGGAGTGGTGCCAGGTTCTGACACACAAAAGTCAACGTCCAGACTCCCTGGATTTAGAGAAATTCTTAGACTATATGTATATATGTGTATGTATTTGGAAAATGAAGGTAAATGTATTCAAGAAATGGTCATCGTAGCTGTTGGTATTTGCAGTTTCTTATCACATAGCAAAATTTTCTGGGGGCCATTTTGCTTATAAATTCAGGAGCTGAGTATCATTCACTTCTGAAAGATCTCCTTTCCTTTGTTGAAGTTACATGTTCTCTCTTCCTTTCAGGAGAAGTTTATAACTGCAAATATCATCTCTACATGAATAAAATTGATGGCAGAAACCTAGAAACAAAGGAATTGATATAGCAGATGGACTTTGGGCCTCTACTCAAGTATTCCTCAATGCAAGAACACTTTGTTCTATAAGCTATCATTCTATGATGCTCACTTACCCCACACGATCACTGAAGACAAAGTGGGGGCATAAGCAAATGTGGTGAAGAAAGCTGATGGTGCTTGGCTATCAAAAAATATAGCATCTAGAGTTTCAAAGGTTCAAGATCAAAAAGCAGCCATCTAGCTGAGAGTGAACATAGCCAACATGGAAGAAGCACACCAGTCACAGAATCAGGAATCAGGCATCAAAGACCCAGAACAAAAAAAATCATATCATTGTGAATGAGGGGGATTTTGTAGTGGAGGCACAAAGCCCATATGTCGGCAATTGGACAACCCTTTACAGAAGGTTCATTTGGAGGAGATGAGCCAATCAGGGTACAGTGTAGCAATGATGAAACATACAACTTTCCTCCAGTTCTTTATTGCTTCCTTCTCCCTGAACACCACCACCACTATCATGACCCTGATTCTACCTTATACATCTGGCTAAACCTGAGAATGTACATGAGTACAGAAAAGAGCTGAAAACATGGGGAATACAGGACAGATAAATCCCGCAGAACCAAAATTGTGGGTAAGGGAAGGGTGGAGGAAGAAAAGGGGGACTGATCACAATGATCTAGCTAAAAAAAAAAAAAAAGAACGGGCTGAGCCCCGGTGGCGTAGTGGTTGTGCGTGGGACTGCGGCCCACTGGGACAGAGGTTCAATTCCAGCAGCGGGGCTGGGCCTCCTACTCCCACCACCGGAGAGCAGTGATGCCCCGCCCCCCCCAAAAAGAAAGAAAACCACAATGATCTATCAATAACCCCCCCCCTCCCAGGGGGATGGACATCAGAAAAGTGGATGAAGGGAAACATTGGTCAGAGTAAGACATGGAAAAATAATAATAATCTATAAATTATCAGAAGTTTATGAGGGAGGGTGTGGAGAGAGAGGGAAAAACTGTGAAGCTAATACCAAGGGTTCAAGTAGAAAGAAAATGTAGAAACAAATGTGCTTGACACAATGGATGGGTGCATAGATTCTGATCAGAGGTATGTGAACCCCTAATAAAATTATTTTTTTTTAAAAAAAGAACTATAAGAGCACCCAGTAAAATGAAAACAAAAACCAAACCTCCAGGAACTGATGGACTACCAACTGTACTATTTCAAAAAGATGATGAAGCCTTGGAAGTACACACTGATCAGTGCCAGGACCTTTGGAAGACAATTATTTGGTCAACTGATTGGAGGAGAAGCACAAGTATACCTATTCTAAAAAAGTCAAGATAGTTCTCAGAATTAAGAGCAATGTAATTAATATCATATATATGTAAAATTTGACTATTATGCAACAATGATTGAAGAATGAAATTGACAGAGCTGACAGAAGTCTATGTCAGATTCAGAAGATGACATGGAACAAAGGACTACATTTATGATGGAATATGAATTTTGGCTGAAAGCAAAGAATTCCAGAAAGACGAGTACTTGTGTTTTATTATTGACTATATCAAGGCATTCAATTTTGTGGATCATTACAAATCATGGATAACTTGGAAAGAATAGGAATTTCCGAACACTGCCTTGTGCTCATAATAAACTTGTGCATGGATCAAGAAGCAGTTGTGTGAAGAAAAGGAAATGCTATATGGTTTATAATTAGAAAATGTATATGTCAGAGTTATATTGTCTCACCATATTTATTCAATCTGTATGTTGAACAAATAATCAGATGAACTAGATTATAAAAAACAGAAGAGGCTGAGCCCCGGTGGCATAAGTGGTTGAGTGCAGGACTGCAGTCTGCAGGCTTGGCAGATCAAATCCAGCAGCGGCTCTCAGGAGCAGAACTGGGTAGCGACCACGACCACCAGAGGCAGTGATACCCCCCCAAAAAAGAAGAAGGTAGTATCAGGATTTGATAAAGGCTTATTAATAACTTTTGATACACAGAGGAAACAACTTTGCTTGCTGAGAGTGAGGAAGACTTCATGTGTTTGCTGGTGAAGATAAAAGATTTCAGACCAACACCACATATCTGGACCAAGACATAACATCATGAAAAATGGAGAAAAAATTGAAGGTGGCAGAAAAACAAGGAAAGTCTTGGAGGAGATGGATTCACATAGTGGCTGCAAAAATGGGTTCTGACATAGGAAAAATTGAGAACAGGCCCAGGTAGTGTTTGTCCTTTTGTGCATAGGATCATTATAAGCCTGAACAAACTCAACGGAGCCTATGAACTAGGACACCCAAATAAGGGTTCTGGCACACTTCATATGAAAAGCTAGACTTTCATATCGAGAGTTAG
Organism: Nesogale talazaci; assembly: GCA_004026705.1. NCBI lineage: Eukaryota > Metazoa > Chordata > Mammalia > Afrosoricida > Tenrecidae > Nesogale > Nesogale talazaci. Next base: position 61,753 of record PVJH01010783.1, read on the forward strand.
CTTTGGTAGAAGCAAGAACTGCTATAGATTTTGAACATTTTGGCTTCTGTCTTTGGACCCTGCATTGATCTTCCCCTTCCTCATGCTCAGATTTCATCCTGAACAGTACTCACCAAACATTTTCTCAAAGTTTCATTAGTATTTGTGAGGCTTACAGTGACTCAAGGAAGAATGGTATATAGGTAATGAAGGAGTCAAGAAAAAATGAACAGAATAGCATCCTGGATTAGTTGAACTTGAAAGCCACCACAATATGGCAAACTCACCGATGAGTAGCATAAATTGCAAAAGGTGCCATTGAGCTAACTTAGATACTATACATGGAACAAAAGATATTGCATCTAATACAACAATGGGTTCCTGTGTGATTTAAAATCCTGAAAGATGTGCATCAAGGTTATATCATTCCAGCTTATGTATTCAAACTTAGGTTGTGCAAATAATCAGAGAACCTGGAGTATCATAAGAAGAAATCAGGGCTGCATTGGAGGAACATGTGTTACCAAACTGTGATATGAAAATGAAACCATTTTACTTGCTGCAACAAGGAATACTTGAAACTCTAGCTCATGGAAATCAAAGACTGTAGCCTTCTGAATGAATTTCAACTCAATGTAAAGAAAATAAAAGCTTCATTATTGAATCAACAGCCAACACTTAGTCAAGAAAGAAAATAAGTGTTAATATTGATATTGTCAACTTTTTATTTTGAATTTATCCACAATCAATGTTGAAGCATGCAATATACAATAAACTATGTATGTCATTGGACAAATCAACTGCATACTACTTTTTCAAGAGCAAGGATTTCATTTTTTGGACTACATAATATCTCACCCAAGCTATGGTATTTTAAATTCCCTCATAAGCCTGTGACAGTTGATAATGGATAAGATAGAGTGAAGAAGATCTTATTTCTTTGAATTATGATGTTGGTGAAGAATTAGGAAAGTACTACGGATTCTGAGAAGAACAAACATATCCATCTCTGGAGAATTTAACCCAGAGTGCTCCTTGGAAGTATGCCAAAACTCTGTCTCACTTTGGGCATGTTTTCAGAAGAAAGCAGTCCAACAAAGATGAAGTCATCCTTTCAAACTAGAGAGTCAGCGAAAAAGAGAAATCTAGATTGCTGCTGTGGCTGTAACAATAGGTTCAAATATAGCAACATTTTGAGAATGACACAGGGATAGGCAGTGCTTTATTCTATTGTCCGTAAAGTTGCTTTGGATCATAACCAAATCGATGACACCTTCAAACAAAGGGAGCCCTTAAAGTATGTCAGTGACAAGTTGGCCTGCTATCTGCAACATTGGCAGTTCAAGAACATCAGCAATTCCCTGCAAGGAAAACGACTGGGCTTTCTAGTCTTATGAAGAGTTACGCCCAGAAAATCACAGAGAATCACTGTGAGTCAGAATTGGCTCATAATCATGAGGTTTTTGCATCTTAGGGAAAACAAAACAAAAACACCATACAATAGAGAATGATCTCTTTTGCTGGAGAAACCCTTTAGGAAAAATGTGGCTATTAAAATTCTTATAGCATGGTCATAAAAACAGAAAACATCTTGGGTGATAAAAGCTGAAAAAGTAATAAGGAATGGAGTGAAATGGAAAATATATGGGACCAGGGTAAGACATGTTTACAGGGAAATATATTACTATGATTCAAATTATAACAGGGGAAATCATTGAAGGATTTGATACTGTGCAATGATCAGGTCAAATGCACAGTTTGGAAACACAGCATTAGCAAGAAATTTATAAATTAATCTTGATAAAGATCATTGAAAGGAAGGTATAAATAATCAGTGAGATTAGCATATTTCTCAGTAAAGAAATTACATTGAACTTTAAGAGTTCAAAAAATAAACAGATCCTCGTTGCTATTGAATTGATTCCAATTTACAGGAATCCTGAAGGACAGGGTAGAATTGCACAGTTATGTGTATGTAGAAATCAGCATGATATACAGACTGTACAGAGGGATACAAGGCGAATTATAAATTGTGAGTTATTATTCCATGAAGGTTTGTGATTCTTGATCTTCATCAAGTGCTTCAATTCCTCCTCACTTTCAGAAAGCCAATTTATGTCATCTATTTATCCCAAGCTATTAATAAACTTTTCTCCAATCTTGATATCACATTCTTCTTCACACAATTCAGCTAGTCTGGTGATTTGCTCAGCAAATAGATTTGAAAAAATATGGTGAAAGGATACAACCCTAGTGCACATATTTCCTGACATTAAACAGTGATGTATTCCCCTGTTTACGCAACTGCTTATTGATCCATGTACAAGTTCTGAATGAGCACAATGAAGTGTTCTGGAATTCCCATTCTTCCCAAGATTATTCACAGTTTATCATGATCCAAAAAGTCAAATGATTTTTTTCAATGAAACCTAAGTAAACACTTTTCTGACATTCTCTTCTTTGAGCCAAGGTCATCTGACATCAACTGTCATATCCTTTGCTTCACAGTCTCCTCTGAAACAGGCCTGAATTTTGGGTGATTCTTTGTCAATCTGTAAAAATGGTGGACAGTCAGTTGTTCTTATCAAAGGAGAAAAAGGGAAAGAGTTTGGGTTAGGAGAAAAAGTACCTCTGAGGAAAATATTCTCTAGATGTAAAATTAGCATGCTTAAATTTTCACAAAGGTATTTATCTAGTCCAAACTCTTTCTCTCATTTCTCTTTTGATAAACACAACTGACTTGGATACCCCTTGTCTGTTGGTTTTGTCAAGTCCTGGCAGTTTCTAGGGAGTACCTTTCCCTGTAGTCTAATTTTACTGAAGTACTCCAATATTTGAGCTTTGTTAACACTAAAATATGTGACCCATCCTGATTGTTTATCTTTCCTACCTTATCTAGATAGATATTCAGAGATAATAATAAGCACAAAAATAAGACAGAGCAAAACAAAACTACAAAACAGCAATAACAAAAACCAAAGATATAAAAAAGAAAGAAAGAAAATCTATAAATAATTCCAGGTCTGTTTGTTGACATTTGAGGGTGTTTTCTGGTCAAATCAGATGGAGTGCCACACCTTGGCCCTAAAGTCTACTTTTGGTATTTCCCTGGGGCTTCATTGCTTTGCTTCCCTTGCTGTTCTGATGCAAAACCTCAGTGTTGCGCTCCGGTATGTTGGGATCAGATTGGGCACAATTCTCTCACTGACTCCAGTGTTGTCTACCATAGCGGTATGGGTCAGGGAGGGAAGTCATGTCTTACGGTGGAACCAGCCCTAGGGTCCTCCCTGTGCATTAACTGCTCTGAGAGGGCAGTTCAACTCTGTCCTATCAGGTCACTATGAGTCACCATTGATCTGATCACAGTAAGAGTACATCTGAAGGGTAGAGACAAAATGTTCAAGGAAAAATGGAAGTGGGAGTGGACATAAGAAACAGAAAGGAAGTGGGACAATGGATGCACCAGGTGAGGATTTTATTCAGTAACATGAAACAAATTGTGTATGAAATGTTGCTAAAGATGGATTTGTTTATATGCATATATACCATATATATTCCCTTTGGGTTTAGTAATGCAGTTTTAAGCATCTTTTAGTGATAATTCTTCTGACTGGTAGAAGATCCACTTAGATATTTTACCAGCCATACAAAATAAATCATGATGAATTAAATTGGAGATAATATGCCCAATGAACTAATGATCTTCCTGCAAATGCTTTATAGAATGAATCAAATGCTCAGTTTGCTTAAATATTTCATCCTAGAATTAGCGTTCAGATCAGAAATAACATGAATACCTCTCCCCCCAAAATATAGGGAACGATCCTACCAGCTTTCTTAAAATTTTGCAAGACATTTTCTTAATTGCTTCAAATGTTTAGTGGCAATCAAGAGTCATTTCTTCAACAAATATTTCTCAAAACCTTCGGCTTATGATCATCTGATTTAAATTCAGTTTAAATGTTTTCAGAAACAAAATTTAACATTCAATCTTCATTAATAGAATAGTAATTAATTGTATGTGTGTGTATCAAAGTGTGAATTCATTATCCCATCGTTGTGGACACAACATCAAAGATAGTAATTCTATTTTCAGAATGTATGCATTGTAGAGGAGAATATAGTTGTTAAACAAATAACATTTTAATAAATTCAAAACTATTTAAAATAATTTTTCATCCAAATTTACATTATGCATTTCCATTGACATCATCAATGAGTTCAAATAGGATTTTATATGCCAGAGTTAAATCATTTTCAATAAAGCTGTTGCTGCTAGTCTTAAACTTTTACTTTTTGCCTACCTTTTTTCTATTTTAGATTAAATTTTTTAAACTTGCCCACTGCTAAGTTTCTATCTTTTAAATAACAGCAGGTAATGTCGGAACTGCAACTTGTACTAAAGAATGCCAAAATTATAGAGATCTTTTATATTTTATATGTGGCACATTACAATATCCTTAAAATTGAATTTTGACTTAGTAGGTACATAGAAATGGAACCCTTCAGAACATTTCCTATTAGTCTTCAGTAAGGTGTGTTATAATGCATCACAAGGGACCAGGGATCATAAGTTGATTTTCACCATATGTAGTCTTTCTTCTCTTTGTCCTTCACTGAGTCTTGTGCTTCTTTTTTTTTTCTACTTCTGAAGCACTCCCATGGGGCTAGTTAAGCCAAGATAGAACATTCACCTCCTGACTGCCTCAGTCCTTGAGAAGAATGTAAGGGAGATAAGAAAAAGAAAAGAAGAAAAAATATTAGAAAAATCAAAACAGGAATGAGACAATTATACACTACTATCCATGATGCCACATTACTAATAAGCTTGGCATAGATAATTTCAGAAACTTGTGTGCAATCAGGTACCTATTCTGAAAGTATTTTAAGTACTAACTCTATAAATTATTAGTGAGCTACCATTAATTCATAGAATACTTTACTGTATTGATTAGCAAAATTACTTTTGTTTTCCTTTACTCTTCTCTAAATCTCCCTGAGCAGATGACATCAAAATCTCCAAATTAGAGCTGTATAGTTTGAATTCCTCAATGATTAAAGAAATCGCTCCTGATGCACTTTTTTTTTTTTCAGGAATCACCTACTCTTTTCTGAACAAAAATCAAATGAATAGCTCTTAAATTTAGAACTGGTTTTATGTCAAAGGGAATTATGTGATTTGTTAAGACAAACTTCCTTAAGAGAATTTTCCAAGTTCCCTCCACTGGCAGAAGGAGTTTGACTTTCATTTCTATGTGAGGCACAATCAGTGCAGGTTTAAATAGCTGAATGGAACCTATTTCTTATCTTTATCTATTCAGAACACTTTAAGGAATACAAAAGGAATGGCCAAATTGACATGTGTGAGTGGTACACACATGTCAATCTGATGTCCCACACTTTTGCACATAGACTAGAAAGCTTGTGCACAGAGTCTAACGCCAGGCACTAGTTCTCCTCACACCGAGTCTCCAGTAATAGCTGACCTGTTTAAAGTAAAAGTTCTGAACTAGTTGATAATCTCTTCTTTAGTTTCCACATCCCGTGGACGGTCATTTTCTATGAACTTATTGCTTCAGTGCTCCAATGACCCTGTTGGATTTCTTTACATTCTTCATCATGCGACTGCTTCTAATAGCAGATCTCCTATTGATCTCTAAGAAATGGTTCATTCCTTCCACTCTGCCAAATCCTTGGCTGATTCACCTTTACTTTCTCCATAATTGGATAATCAGTTTTTAAATTTTGGTTTTTTTTATGTTGTAGTCATTGGAAATTTTCTGTATAATAGCCTTTGGTTTAAATGACTCTGTTGTTGAAATAATCCTCTGTTTAGGCATATCGGGGTTATTGTTAAAGTTCTGAAATAGTCATGATTGGATGATTTACATAATTACAAAAGTCAACAATATTAGTGGGATCTACCCAAACAAGTTATTTGGCAGAAAATAGCAGAAGAAAATTTCATGGCAGAAATATAAGTGTACAGGATTGGTAATTCCATTTCTATTATGTTTTCAATCCCTGGGTCTTTAGAAAGACTGCTCTGGTGGGATAGTACTTAAGCAACGAGGAAAGATCAGCAAGGTCCAAAGTTCCAGAACACCAGTTTTTCCTCGGGAGAAAGCATCTTTCCCATAAACAGTTACAGTCTCAGACAATTCACAAGGACCTTTTCTAATAAAGTCACTATGAATTGGCACCTACTTGATGGCAGTGAAATCTGTTTGGTTTGGAAACTTTAACAAGCGATGGCACATAGGTACTGTGTGGACTGCTAAAAGAAAGGCTGGCAGTTCAACCCACCAGCTAGCTAATTCTTCCGGAGAAATGACAAGGCTGCCTGCTTTCAAGATCAATAGTCTTGCAAAGACTACACAGAGGAACTCAGAATCAACTTGTTGGGAATTTCATCTGACTTCATAGCCTATTAGTCAATATAGATATCATTGCCTGAACATTGAGGGCTACGAGAGAGCCATGGAAGAAGTGGTTGGTATCAGAATAGGATAAAAGAAGGATGGAGGTGGAGGCATGTGTGCCCTGGAGGCAATCAGCCTTGGGTTCGTGTTGAGTTGGATATTCCTTCTCTCTCTTCACCAGGGCTTATCACCAGAAGACCAGATGTGCCTCCGTCCTCCATCCTTCTTTTGCTCTATTCTGTTAACAATTGCTTGCCCATAGCACTGTGCTTATTGACCAGCTACCTAGAACTCACAGAAAATCTTGGCTTCCATGGAGTTTCTTCAAACACGACAGACTCGAGTCTGCATTAATGACTCAGATATGTTGTGCAAACCTGACATTAGTTGAACATGAAGAAAACTGAAATGATTCCATATCACATAATATAAGTATATATACAACATAGAATGATATTAATTTTAAATCATACCTTTCCATTTTAAAGTAGGCATTAGCAAACAGAAAATGCAGAACATAAACAAGATATTTGTACTGGAACCAAAGGAAAGAGATCATGGAGCTAATGTAAGGAAAAGGTTTTCTATTTTCTGATTCAATTCTCAAGGCTTTAATTTTAAAGTGGTATTCTGATAGATTGAAGTTGAGATTAATCGAGCAACATGATATTCAAGAAAATAATTTCTGACCATTTTGATTGTGTATTGAGTTTCTGTATGTCTGGAATATTTTAGAAAACTGGCAAATTAAAATGAAATTTTGATAAGTAATTAAAAGAAGGCAGGTGTCTTAGTGACATTTTGTGTTCTTCCTTTTGGAGAACTGATGATTCTTAATATCTATTTGTCTGATGTCTTTACAAGGAAATAAAATCACACATTCCATAATAGAAATATTCAAAAAGTTATGGGCAATTGAAAAATCCTACTAAATCGTGGGAAGCCAAATGCTGTTCCATCCCCAGTGATGCCATTATTGACCTTTACGGCCAGTCCCTGTTTATAACTTAGTTTGTTTTAAGTTTAATTTGTATTTTGCTTATTTCTCGCTTTTGTCTTTAAGTTTGATATGTATATCATTTATTTCCTGCTTTTTTTTTTGATAGTTTATGGTTTGTGTGACCTTTATGCCTATTGGTCTATTTCATATGTGGCCTTTTTGATCATTGGTAGAATATTAGTAATGCTGTTTCTATGTGCTAGTAAGTTCACCTAATTAGCATATGGACCTGTTTGAGAACTGCTTCCCCCCATTTGTTCCCACCATATTATACGCATATGATTGGTTATTCACTTTTGTCCCTCATTTCCATATATGTACCACCCCCTTCCTCAGCTAGCCTATATTAACCTTGCCTTTTGGCTTAATAAACGAGACTTGATCAGAATCCTGTCTTGTCTCCATTTCTCGCGTCTCTTTCCCTCTCCATTCCTAGTACCCCTTTCATGAACCCATGTTGACTGATCTGCGGGTTGGGTCAATAAATGTCATATGATGAATTTGGCACAAATTTATTGCAGCACAAATATTAATTTCTATGAGTATTTAATTTTGAAAAAAATTAGCAGTATTTTGGTATATGTGGCAGTCACCTAGTCTGTTGTCAATTTGAGGATTAAGGGGTAGAGTCTGGCCTGTCAATCTGGAGATAGCCAAGGAGACCTCTGTGTGGGCATTGCCTACTCCAGAGAATTCTAAGAAATGTGATAATTCCTCTTGGAGGCAGAGATGCTATTGCTCTTGGTGAACTTACTTGGAGTCTTTCTACTGACAACGCTCACTCCCTTGGTGACACCTGACTGACAAGATATTCTTGAGGAGAAGCCAATGAACCCACACTGATGTGGTCCAGCAAGAAGTCTGGACCTAGAGGAGCTACATCAAGACTCCTGCCAGTGCTGACATGTTTGCAACACCACCGGATCCAAAAACTTTCTACCCACTGCTCTGTGATCATCCTGCATGTGGCATCATTGCACGTGTTTTGTGAGTCTGAATAGGACTTTGTAGATTTCTGTAAGACATATGGGCTAATATCAGACTTATGGACTTGATCTGGATTGGGCTGGGATATTTTTTCAATGTCCATTTTATATAAACATTTCCCTTATTTACATATGAATGTCTCCATGATTTTTTATCAAGTCTACCCAGACTAATTCAATAACTTAGGAGTGAGATACTGAGGAAAAAAATCATAAAAAATGAAGAGTAGATGTTGTTTGACTTCTGCCACATAGGCGTGCTTTCTTTTGGCTAGTCAGAAGTCAGATATATCTATGCAATTGGCTGGTTTGTGTTCTAGAAACAATATGAGAAGTTAAAGTTTTGATTATTTTGTTTGGATGCTGTCCTTGGTTATTCCTTTATGAAATGGCAAAAATGAATGTGGTTAATATAAATTTTGAACTCAGGGGGGGAAATTGCCTTTTGAATTTCTCAGAAACCACGCTGCCTAAGGAATATGGCTGAAAGAAGGGCAAACAGAGAAGCACAACATATTCCTTAGATCATTTCCAGAACAGTTAGAGATCAGATTTCAAAATAAGTGAAATCTAGAAATCTGACCTCCAGAGCATGCCTTGGTAGGATGATAGATTTTGTTTCTGCATGAGTTAGAAGTGAGGATAAAAATGGGTATTTGAAATGAGTGTTCCAACTTGGTGATCAATTTCTAAATGCAAACAATATTTTAGCAGTAATATTTAGTTTGTGGGAAAGCATTACTAACCCCCACTGAGTTGATTCCGACTCACACAACCCAGTAAAACAGGGTGGACCTGCCCCTGTGGGTTTCCAGCACTAACTCTTCCAAGGAACAGGAAGCCTCAGCTTTATCCTGTACAAAGAACCCTTGGTGGTTTCAAACTGCCGACCCTGCTGTTAGCAGAGCACTGCATAATAAATAAGCCACTAGGGATGTTGTGAAAAAAGTAAGCAGCATAAACATAAAATGTGTTACAAAATAGCATGAGAAAATAAGTGCTATGAAAATTTGGAGAAATCTCTAAACTGGGGATGAGGCTACCAATAGTGTTTTCTGAGTAGAAGGAGGTGGCATGGAGAAATGAATTCTCTGTAGTGATTGTTTAAGGACAGATTGAACAAGCAATGCAATTATAGAGTCTATTGTCTGACTTTTACAAACAAGAAGCCAGAGGCCCCTGACCTAGACTGAGCTGAATGAGAGAATGCTGGTCAAATCACTTCTCTACTGTGTTTTCTAAATACTTTATGACAATGGACTCTATGTGTTTTGTAATTGGGCCTGATGGTTTTGTAACTACTTTGTCTTAACAAACACCAAAATTGTGAATGGGTTCTCCCCCCCCACCCACCCCATTTCTGTTTTTCTTCCCAGTCCCTCCGTTGAGACCTTGTGGCTGTAACAACTTGATGAGAATGTGTTTGCAGGGGAAGGCTGTGTCCAAGGATTGTTTGTCTTTCTTGTTTCTGCTGTACTTAGCCTTGCTGCATAGGCATTCCAGCTCACCTTTCAATTCTCCAGGAAGACAATAACGCCTTTCCTGAATTGACCTTTGTTACTTAGCTTTCGTAGATTAGTGTTGGCGGGAAATCTGATGTCAACCCCAACGGGGAAGAAGGGATTCAACCAAAAGGCAGACACAGCCTTCTGAGGCAAGCCAAGAGCCTGACTGTCAGTTTTCAGAGCACATTATGTCAGTATGATTTATGTAACTGCTCACTCTACAGTTTGCTTTGTATATACATTCTTGTGCTCTGTGGAAACTAACTTATAACAATGCGGTATGATTCTGTCTATTTTCTGAATCCTTTAATAAGAGGATACACTGACATCACAGTTCTACCCAGAGATGGAGTGAAGGATTCCCCGTGGACAAGGCCACAGCTACCCTAG
>PVJH01010784.1:0-72050 GCA_004026705.1 Nesogale talazaci
CGCCGCCGCCGCTCGCCAGACCCCCAGCTTTGCACCATTCTGAGGGCACCCCGTGCTTCCCCGCGGGTCGGTAATGTGTCATGATAGCCATGCAAACTCACAGAACTCGGGATAGCGGGCTCCTTAGGAAATAGACAGGTTCCCTTCAGGATCAGGAAGGACTCCAGATACAGCTCTTTGGTCTGGACAGCTTCTTCTCCGCCATGGCCAGAGGCTGGTTCTCCCCTTGAGCCTCTGTCTCTTGACCCCCCTGGGAGAGCCTCTGCCCTACTCAGCCAAGTGGTACAAACCTCTTTATCTCTGCCAAGTGCCCGAGGCCCCTCCTTCCACCAGCAAGCCTCCTGCCGCGTAGTGCCCAATTTTTTCCGTTTGTGGGCGGGGAAGCCCACGGCACTATCTTTCTGCTGGTCTCCTAGTTCTGCTGTAACCAGTTCTTGCTGCTGCATCTCCCCACCTCACACCATCCCCACTGTCACCGCGCTTTCTCCTGCTCAAGTTGGTGTCCAGCATGGGGACCCAGGGGCCAAAAGAAACATGTGCTGCCCCCCTTCTCTTCTCCTGCCTCTGGCCAAGCTCGTTTTAAGGATGGCAGGGTGACAAATGGACCAGTGTCCTCCCTCGGATTACATACACCTTTTGCCCCTGATCTCAGCCCCACAAGGATGCCATGCACACTATTAGCAGAGCCCGTCCTGAGACCCTGGGTGGGCCCCCAGCACCTTCTCTGAGTACTGTCGCCCTGTCTTGAATGGAGGATACAGGCTCAGAGTCCCCAAAGTACCTGGACTGTCTGAAAAAAAAAAACCCTAACATCTGTCTTGGAAGAAGTGCAGCTGAATGTTCCTTAAAGGAACATTAAACATCCTCCCCCCATGACTGCTCAAACTGCCCACCGACCTCCGTGATGTCACACCCACGTGACAGTGTACTGCAGATCGCCCAACGGGAGGGAACTGCGGGAGGTGAGGCCAGATTCAGAAGAGGGCTTGATGCCAGGGACACCATTGCTGATGCCAGCCGGATCTTGGAAAGAGGTTTACCTGTGTTTTAGTGACTAGGTAAAGGCATTCGGCTATGTGGACCATAATAAACGGTGGCTAGCCTGGGAGAAGAATGGTAGGTCTGTAACACTTCACTGTGCTCGTTCAAAACTCGTGCCCGGATCGAGAGGCAGCTGGGCGAACAGAGCAAGAGAATACTACTGCCTGCTGCAAAATCATCGGGGACGTATCTCCTCACCATACTTGTTCAGTCTCTATGCCGAGCACATCCTCCGAGAAGCTGGAGGAGATGAAGGAAGGTGGCATCTGGATATAGATGACAGCCCAAAGGAAAGAAGGCCAGCTGCCCCACCACCGGGCCGACAGGTCACGTCGTGATCTGCGGAGAAAAGGGTGACGGGTGCTGTCTGGCTAGGCGAGCGATCCAAGGCGTGCTGCGTTAGGTACATCCGCAGAGGGCCTCGTGAGCCCCTGGAAGAGCAGGGGAGTGTCTCTGAGGACAAAGGAGTGAAAGCGGGACACCGACTGAGGAAGGCCGTAGCAAACAGCAGACGTGTGAATCGTGGGGCTGGAGAAGGGTATTGAAAGCTACCTCGAAGGACAGACCCACCTGTTTTGGAAGAAGTACGGCCGGCGTGCTCCTCGAGGCAAGGGCGACAGGACTGTATCTTACAGACTCAGGGCCGATGACTGGGAGAGGCCAGTCCCGGGAGAACGACGTCGCGTGTGCTGGAAGGTGGGGGGGTGGGGTCGACAAAGAGGGAGGCCCTCGACGAGGTGGGTGGACAGACCCAGCGGCTGCAGCCGGGGACTCAGGCACAGGCCCCCTCGTGAGGCTGTCACAGGACCGGGCAGTGTTTCCTTCCACTGTGCTGGGGTCGGTGGCCTTTATCAAGAACCTCAGTCCTCCACGAGAGTCCCCCGGGAGACCCCCGAAACCCCCAAACTCTTGCCTTCGCGCCGATGCTGACCCACTGCAGTGCTGCAGGACAGGATGCAACGGCCCCGGGGAGATCCAGTCCGAAGCCCACTGCCTGACCCCCGTCCCGAGGAGCCAGCGGTGGGTCTGAGTCAGCGACCCCTCACTTCGCAGCCAAGCACACCGACAGTGCCCCCTTCTCATCGCCGTCCAGTCCTTGCTGGCTCAGCCACCCCGTAGGACGCAGTGGGACTGCATGGGGAGGGTGTCACACAGTAACCCTTGATGGGGCAGAAAGCCTTGGTCTCTTCACAGTGGCCATGGCGAGTGAGTGAGCAGCTCTACGCTTTAGCCACGCCACTGCCAGGGCTCCGTGAACAGACTGCCCAGTAGTAGAAACACCGCCCTTCCGGGCACTGTGCCTCTTGCCAATATTTTGACTCTATTGCTCTGTGCCCGACCACCGTCCCCCCTCCCCCCATATCACTGACATCTGCCTGTAATTAATTATATAAGTAATAAGTGTTTGAGAAAATCCAGATGTTCAGAGCGAGAGGATGTGTAAATCAACTGCCTGACACTCGAAAGACTTGAAACTTCTGGACGTTTCTGCCGCCTGTCACCTTGCTCATCCAATTCCACGGCAACGGATCACTCACCCAGGAGCCCTGGTGGCAGCCGGGAGGGCTTTGGTCTGTTGACTGTAGGGTTGTCAGTTCAAGCCCACCAGCTGCATGGTGGGAGGAAGAGAAAGGTGTTTGCTCCATCCAGATGACAGTCTTGGGGGTCCTATAGATGGGCCTGTGGAATCGTCGGGAAGGCCAGGGACTTCATTGGCTTGGGGTTTCACTGAAGGTGAAGTATTGTGCCACCAGCAGAAAGGGCAGCAGTTTGACAGCAGCAGCTGATCTGAGGGAGAGAACGGAGACCACCCGTCGGCGTCCATAAGTGGTCCCAGTGAGGATACCCTCTGAGACAGTCTGTGCTGCTCCACAGTGCCAGCAGCAGTCAGAATCGGCCCAACAGCGGGGGGCATGGTGTGGTTAACTTATCGAGCACCTCCGATGTGCATAGTACAATACAAGGCGTGGTGGGGTGTGAAACGAATCAGCACCCTCGGGTTTATTCTCTGACCAGCACTGGTGCCACACGTTCCCCCAAAGGGCTAATCAATCACCTGGATTCCCCAGCACTCAGGTCAGCTCACTCCAGAGGAGAAACAATCAAGGGTTTGTGCAGACAGCCCGCTGATGGACAGCAGGCACCCAGCAAGTTCCCCGGATGAGAAGTTGAACCAACAGGCTGGGTTCGGGGCATGCAGGGCAAAAGGATAGCATTTGTAGCAAAAGCATTTTATTGGGCAAGAAACACAGGTGCAGAATCTGTGTGGGATTCTGTGTGAGTGATACTAGACAGAGGTCATCGCGTCTGTGTCCAGCTGTTGGGGGAGGAGAGGGGAGCTGGATACACGGAGGCTGACTGACCCCCAGCTACCATTCAGGAACCCTTCCCGGGGGCTTCAGTCGAATGGCCTGCTTCTCAGGTTACATTAGGCCTGCCTGTCCATTGACCTAGGACTCCCTCACCACATAAGCACCCCTTGACCCTCCCGCAGGCTTTGGGAAGGTGGAAGGTTTCGATCGTCCTGCCTTTAGCTCCTTGCTTGGTGTCAGACACGCCATTACTGCTATCAGTGGCAACGACCCAGCCTGGCTTGCTTGCAGAAAGCTAAGAGGGCTTGCAGCCATCATGGACGAAGGTAGGGGCTCGGGGCCCACAGTGTGGGTGACACTTCAACATCAGGAAAACAAAGACCCTCATCCTGGGCCAAGAAGCAACATCACAAGACCAGGAGAACAGGACGAAGGGGTCCAGGGTTTCACTGTGCATGGATCCACCATCGAGGAATTACACGGCACATCACGCTGGGTGAAACCACTTCCGATGGCCTCGTTAACGTTTGTGAAAAGCCAAGAAGCCACTCTGAGGACTGAGGAAGGCCAGACTGGAGGCCCAGTGTTTCCCATTGCCTCCCGGGTACACGGAAGCTGGGCACTGAAGCAGGCCGGTACATCCGGTTTTCTGGTGTGGGCAGATGATCTCGGACCACAGACTGCTCGAAAATCAAGCAGGGCTCCCCGGCAACAGAGGCCAGGCAGGGGAGGCTTCCTCTCCCTCACTCCGCACATGTGGTCATGGGACACACGTGCCGGAGGCAGGAGAGGGCCAGCGAAGGAGAGGAAGCCCCTCCCTGGGCCGCATGGACACAAGGGCCTGAAGCGTGACCATCGTGGGGATGGTGGTGTTTCCGTCTGTTGTCCACGAGGTCGCTGGGAGCTGGCACCCGAAAGCAGCGGTGACAATTACCTGTCCCATGACTCTCGTGTGTTCACGTGTCCCCTTCAAAACCAGGAGCTGTGGATGAGCCGTGTGAACAGCACCACCTGCTGGTGGGCGGCGTGGGCTCCCAAAGAGAAGATGTTCCTGAAGCTTGTTTTTCCTCTTTTAACTGGAAATCCTGTTGCACCCTTCCCGCTGGTGCCTGTTAGGGTTTGACAGAAGAAAGCTGCGGCTCGGAGTTTTGATTAGGAAGCATGCAGACAGTTTCCCTTCTTCCATCCAAGCCGACCCCTCTCGGCCCCTGAGAACAGACTCCTCTCAGCCCTGCCATCTGTCACTGCCAGCTCTGTCCCTGGGCCTCTCCTAGACTCCCACCGTCTTCATGCCACAGCCCTGGGCTGTGTCACAGCGCTCTCAGGACAGCCTGGTCTCCCCTCTCCTCTGCTTCTCCCTTTGTTCTTTCCTACTGCTTCTTTTGCCTAGAAAACCTCAGTGGGGGCTGGTTCCCTAAATACACAGCGCCCTTGTCAGTTTTAAGACATGACCCTCCCACCAGGGATACAAACGGACCCTGTGCCTCTCTGTAGGCCAGAGACACTTTGTTTGCATAGACCAGAGCAACTCACCTCATTTGCATAACCTACCACCCTATCCCTGCAAGGGGCAGGCCAGTCCCAGGGCAGACTATGCAGCTCCAGGCCAGACAGAAAGACAGAATGTTTGCAGCTTACACAGGAAGGGTCAGTCAACCTGTACACAAGTAGCAGACTGCCTGCAATGGAAAGCTAGGGGCTAGGGAACTCCTTCAGACATAGGGGGGGGGCCTCTTGAGCCATTTCCCCATAGAACCAAGGCTCATGGAGAAAGACAGACAAAGGAGTCCATTTCATCCTACCTGGACAGGCCACTGGGCCTTGACCAACTCTGACCTTCTCAGTGCCCAGTATGCAAGGTGGGAAATGTGAGCCTAATTAGTCAACAGGGGATGTATGAGAATGTGTCTATCAGTATGTGTATGTGAGTATGTGTGCCAGTGTGTGTGTCAGTGTATGTGAGTATGTGTGTCAGTGTGAGTGAGTGTATATGAGTGTGAGTATGTATGTGTGTATCTGTCAGGGTGAGTGTATGGGTGAGTGTGTCAGTGTGTGTGTATATGTGAGTATGTGTGCCAATTGTGTCTATGTCAGTGTGTGTCTGTGAGTGTGTGTGAGTATGTGTGTGTCAGTGAGTGAGTGTGTATGAGTGTGAGTATGTATGTGTGTATCTGTCAGTGTGAGTGTATGGGTGAGTGTGTGTGTCTGTGTGTGTGAGTATGTGTATGTCAGTGTGTGAGTGAGTGAGTGTGTATGAGTATGAGTATGTATGTGTATCTGTCAGTGTGAGTGTATGGGTGAGTGTGTCAGTGTGTGTGTGTGAGTGAGTATGTATGTGTGAGTATGTGTGTGTCAGTGTGTGAGTGAGTGAGTGAATGTGTATGAGTGTGAGTATGTATGTGTGTATCTGTCAGGGTGAGTGTATGGGTGAGTGTGTCAGTGTGTGTGTGAGTGAGTATGTATGTGTGAGTGTGTGTGGACATAAACACTTCGGAGGGCTTTCCTGTGATGTGGCGTAGAGGGTATCGCGCTCAGCTGCTAACCCACAGCTCTGCTGTGTGAACCAGCCGCGACAAGATGCAGTGTCTTCTCTTGTGGACGCATTCAGTCCTGCCCTGCCTTCTGGGGTCACGGGGGGTCAGAAGTGACTCAATGGCAGTGGCTCTGGATTTGGGGGAAGGTTACATCTCCCGTGGGACGGGTGGTTGATGCACTGGGGGTGTACCAAAAGGAGGGAGATTTGAGTACACCCAGGGGTGCCATGAAAGAGAGCCTGGGTTGGGCTGAGCCCCGGTGGTGTAAGTGGTTGAGTTGGCGGTTCAAATCCAGCAGCGGCTCTCAGGAGCAGCAATGACCACCAGAGGGCAGTGGTACCCCCCAAAAATTTTTTTTAAAAAGAAAGAAAGAGAGCCTGGGTGAGTGACTGAAAACTCAGCCCTGGAAAAACTCCGCCGTGAGCAACGGCCACCCCTGCCAGGAGACCAGAAGGCCCAGGCGGCACCCCGCTGCTATGACTAAACTTTCTGAGCAAAAATTCCAGAGATGACGCCTGATCCAAGAACAGAGCTTCAGATTCTCAGGGATTCCAAGGGAGGTTGAAGGAGCCCCTGGAAGGAGTGCCTTGAAACCCTCTTTAAGCCTTTGTGTCAGCCTGGGATGACTAGAGACACAAATTCACAGACACGCATATGTGTAAAGGAAAGAACTTTATATAAAGAGTCATTGTGCATTCAGAAAACATCCCAGCCCAGACCAAGCCCATAAGTCCGATGAAAGCCGCTAGGTCCAATACCAGCCTGTAAATTCCTCTTCAAACTCACTCAACACATGCAATGACGCCGAATGCAGGGAGATCGCAGGCCAGTGGGTGGAAAGTCTTGTGGATCCAGTGGTGGCAGTGGAAGCATCTCAGCGCTGGCAGAGGTCTCCACGTGCCTCCTCCAGCTCCAGGGTCTGGCTGCCATAGGCGTCGTTCCATGTGGCTTATCAAAAGGCACGTCTTTCAGGGAGTTGGAGCAAAGTGTGAGTGTGCCCTGCCTCCACTGAGTTAAAGGAGCTCCTCAAGCTGCAGCCTGATTGACAGGATAGGCTCCACACCTTCATCCTTAAGTCTCAAGCTGACAACAGAGTACGTAACTACCACAGCCTTAAACCCCACCTAGCCTCTGACTGTCTCCTTGAATCCAAAGCAGCCCTTGCCTCTCGTGGAGGAAAGGTCGGCCTTGAGCACTGTGTTCATCAAGGGATCAAGTTGACAACAGTGACTGCGGGGACAGCGGGGACTTTAGGAAGGTGTGAGTTTGTGCCGGCGAGGGAGGAAGGACTCAGGCAAGGAGGCGCGGGTGGTGGGACAACTGGAGGAGTAGAAGCAGAGAGGACCGCCAGGTACGTGCCAGAGCTGTGGCATGGCTGTGTGGATGCCCACGATCGGAGCCAGGCGCAGCGCCATCAGGCCGGAGCTGACTCCTAGGGACACCCCCCCCCCACCACACACACACACCTCACTACACACCGTGTGGAGTTCCGAGACTGTGGGCAGGAGTGGAAGGCCCAGTCCTTCTCCCTCGGCGCCGCTGGTGGATTTGAACCGCCCGCCATGAGGAGGCCGTGGATGGCAGCCTGACGCACAACCTCCACACCACCGGGGCCCCTGGATTCCCAAGGGCAACGACACTTGGAGTGCGGCGGGACGAGAAAGGACGAGGCTTTGGAGCTCATGTCTGCTCCAACACTTTGGGAATGTCCCGTGACCAGACTCAGGCTTTCCGAGTCTCATAGTGCACTCTGTGGCTGTGAGACCCCCAGGCTGGGGCCCAGGGCTCTGTGGGGGCCGGGGGAGTTGGGGGGGGAGGCTGTCTTGCTTGTCAGGTCTCCAAGGCCAGCTCCAGGCACTGAGTCTGTTTGACAAAAAAAAAACATCTGTGAAGCCAACCAGCTGGGGCGAGCGTCCTTTCCCCTGCTGGCTGAGATGCTGGCCACTCCATTTCTACCCAGCCACCCACCCTCTGGTGGCACCACAGGCTAGGCGTGGCACTGCTACCTGGAAGTTGGACCCTTTAAGCCCACCAGCTCCCCCGAGGGAGAAAGGGGACACGGTCTGCTCTCGGCAAGGTCAATAGCTTCAAAAACCCTGGCCCAGGCTCACCGTGAGTGTGCACAGGAGGGACTCCGTGGCCAGGCAAGAGGAGAGGCCTGGCTAGCTACCTGCCCCCGTAGGGAAGGCTACAGGGCAGTTCTTTGTCCTGCTGGGTCTCTGAGAGTGGAGCAGCACCCGGGGTTCGACGAGGCCTCATCTTGTGATCTTCTGAGAACTCAAGGGTCTTTCTCCCCATCAAGGGCCCACACCCTCGCTGACAGTCCTGGTACGTCACTCACATGCGTCTTCCCCGTGAGCTCTGTTCAGGAAGAGGTAACCAGAGACAAACTACATGACACAGTGGAAGGCTCGCAACAACTGTCCGAGTGAATGCATGGCCCAGACAACCTGTACGTTGACAGTTCTCAGTCTGTGGGCTGCCACCCCTTTGGGGGTCAAACGGCCCTTTCACAGGTGCCACCTATGACCATCAGAAAACACGTATTCCCAGGGTCTCAGGAACGAAGACACAGCTCCTCTGCCCGTCTCCAGGCAGGTCCATCACATGCAGATAGGCCCACCTTCAAGCACCCGGCGTGAAGACTGTGACCCATGCTGACCCATGCTTGAAGACAAAATTTCATTGATTTGTCATTAGAAATAAATATCTCACAACATGTAAGGACAGATTGTTTTTCTGATGAACCGCTATGCTTTAATGACATTCAGTTTGTAACAATGAAAATACATCCTGCCTAGCAGATATTTGCATGGCAATTCCTAACAGGAGCAAGATGACGGTTATGAAGTAGTAACGGGAATAATGTGATGGTTGGGGGTCCCCACAACATGAGGAACTATATGAAAGGGTTGGGGCACGAGGAAGGTTGTGAACCACTGCTTTATGTGGGACTAGGTGTGAAGGTGTGCGTCCGGCCTGTCTCCTTTCACTGCACTTGTTTAATTTGTATGTTGTTGCTGTTGGTTCTGACTCAGAACAGCCCTAAAGCACAACAGTGTCAACCTGCGCAATGTCCTCTTCCAGGGGCTGGTCTCTCCCAACAGCACGTCCAGCGAATGTAAGGCAGCTTTCACCCTCCTCGAGTCTAAGACCCCGTTCTGGCTGTCCTTCCAAGAGAGACTGGGCTGTTCTTTTGGCAGCCACCTGGGACTTTCTTTTTAAAATCATTGTATTGGAGGCTCATACAACTCTTATCACAATCCATACATCCATTCGTTTGCACATTTGCCGCCATCATAATTTTCTTTCTTTTTAAAAAAAGTTCATTTTATTAGGGGCTCATACAACTCATCATGATCTGTACATACACCCATTGTAGGCAAAGCACATTTATACATAAGTTGCTGTCATCCTTCTCAAAACTTTTTCTTCCTACTTAAGTCCTTGATATTTGCTCCTCATTTTTCCACTCCCTCCCTGCTCTCCCCCCTCATATGGGTCCTTGACAATTTATAAATTACTATTATTTTGTCATCTCATACACTGCCCGATGTCTCCACTTCCCTGTTGTCCGTACCCCAGGGAGGAGGTCATATGTAGATCCTTGTGATCAGTTCCATGGCGCTTTCAATCGCCCTTCCCAGCACCACGATTCAAGTCCATGGGCTCCTCTGCAGGCTTCCTTTCCCAGTGCCCAGCGTTCAGGACCACGAGGCAGTGAGAGAACGATGGTTTGTGCCCCAGGCACCTCAGTCTTCAAAGCCCGTCCGTACCTCCAGCACGGCAGAGACTTGACAATTTCTTGACTGTCGCTTCTGCGAGCACTGGTCGTGGGTCCAAGCAGGACGAAATCCAGACAGTCTTTTTCTCCGTTTAGCATGATGCCAACTCTTGGCCCTTGGGGGAGGCATTGGGTCTTACTTACGCCCACTTGTGGTCCCTAGTGAAGGTCCTTCATCTTCATCAGCAAGTGTCTC
The DNA here is from genome assembly GCA_004026705.1 of Nesogale talazaci. NCBI lineage: Eukaryota > Metazoa > Chordata > Mammalia > Afrosoricida > Tenrecidae > Nesogale > Nesogale talazaci. The sequence goes on from PVJH01010784.1 coordinate 9,868, forward strand.
AAGTTCGACCCTCTTCCATGAAGAAGCACCGTTGCGCCATGGACATCTCGCAGGTGTTATTAAGCCTCCCTGAGGATCCTGCTCCACAGAGTCCAGCGTCTCTGCTGGTTGCCTCGGCCTGAGGGGCTAACACGCAGGGTGAAGGCCGGCAACCCTGAGGCACCCTCTTTCTCGGTTTCAGCCATGAAAACCGTCTCCCTCGTGCTTTCCAAACATTGGCCTCTGGTCCATGCTATAGGTGCCCCATGAGCACGATGAAGGGTTGTGGGGTTCTCCGGCGTGTTGAGAGCCACACAGTCCAATGCCTTTGCATGGCGTACACCGAGCAAGGCTTCTGAGAGGCAGGGGGCCGCGTGAAGGAAACACGCACCGGCAGCATCGGTGGCTGCTCTTGGAGTACAGAGCACTGGTGCAGGGTGTGGGATGCATTGTGGACCGCTAGAAAAAGGAACAGATCTTGTCTTGGAAGAAGAACATGCTCCTGAGCTTCGAAGATGACTAGCTTTGTTACCTGGGCTTTGGACATATCGCCAGGAGAGGCCAGTCAAACAAAGCACTGGTGCTCGGTGTAAAGCAGACAGTCAGCAAAGGAAGAGGAAGACCCTCGGCAGGTTGGATGGACGCAGTGGCTGCAACGGAGCTGGCGTGGGCCAGGCAGTGTTCTGTCTGGGGTGCACTGGGCCGCTGAATCAGCTCCAACCACCCAGCTCCTGACCCCCACCGGTTCAGGACCCCCCCCCCACTTTTTTAAAAAAATCATTTTATTGCGGGATCATGCAACTCTTACCACAATCCGTACATCAACTGAATCAGGCATGTGTGTACATATGTTGCCTTCATGCTTTTCCAGGTATTACTGTGTTAGACTACAGAAACAAATTCATAAGCACCCTTAGGTATATAAGAGAGTTTTATATAAAGGATAATTGAAACAATAAGAAAATAGCCCAGTCCAGTCCAGATCAAGTCCATAAGTCTGATATTAGCCCTTATGCCCAACAGCAATCCACAAAGTCCTTCAGACTCAGGAAACACATGCAATGATGCCAAATGCAGGATGATCACAGGCCAGTGGGCAGAAAGACTTGGGATCCAGTGGGGGTGTAAGCATCTCAGCGCTGGCAGGGGTCTCCACGTGGCTTCTCTCGGTCCAGGTTCTGGCTGCATCAGGACAGGTCCATGTGGCTTCTCCTCAGGGATGTCTCACAGGGATCCAGCCTTGTCAGCCGACAGAGAGTCCCCAGGGAGAGAGAGAGAGAGAGAGAGAGAGAGAGAGAGAGAGAGAGAGAGAGTCTCACCTCCAAGAAGGAATTATCACATTTTCCAGAACTCTCAGAAAACCATGTCCACACAGAGACCTCATTGGCCATCTCCAGACTGGCAGGCTGGACTCCACGCCTACACTCTTAATCCTCAAATTGACACCAGGTTAGGGAACTGCCACATTTACTTTCTTTTTTGTTTTGTTCTTGTTTGCTTGTTTGTTTGTTTGTTTGGGCATCACTGCCTCTGGTGGTCGTGGGAGCTACCCAGAGCTGCTCCTGAGAGTAGCCGCTGGATTTGAACCTCCAAGCCCGTGGGCCACAGTCCCGCACTCAACCACTTACGCCACCAGGGCTCAGCCCGCCACATTTACTTTCTTTTTCTTTTTTTTTTTTTTTTTAGGCATCACTGCCCTCTGGTGGTGGGAGTAGGAGGCCCAGCCTTTGCTCCTGGGAGCTGGAATCGAACCTCCATCCCAGTGGGCCGCAGTCCTGCACTCAACCACTTACGCCACCAGGGCTCAGCCCGCCACATATACTTTCTATTGAGCCCTTGGTATCAGCGCCTTCCTGCCCCCTCCCTCCCCTGTCCACCCTCACAGCTCCCTGATAGACTGTACGCTGCTATTATTTTTATCTCTCACACCGACCACTGTCTCCCCTCCCCCTTGTTTTCTGTTCTTCTTCCCCCTGTAGAGGGGCATATGGTTATGTGTCAGTCATTGCGATTGGTTCTCCCTTTCTCCCTCCCCCCCTCCCCCGCCCCCTACCCTTCTGGTATCACTATTCCCATCCCTGTCCCTGGAGTCTGTGTGTCGTGAGCCCCCATCTCCTGCTATACCTGTGTACATGCTCTGGTCTAGTCTGGATTGGGAAGCAGCACTGGGGTTGTGGTTGTGGGGGGTGAGGAGGACTCAAGAAATCAAAGAAATATAGTGTGTTTCATTGATGCTTTCCTGCACCCTGATGACTCATCCCTTCCCTGTGGTCCCGCTGTGGGGAGACTGTTCCACTGTCTACAGATGGGCTTTGGGTCTCTCCTTCAGTCCCCCTCATTCTCAACATGTTTTTTGTTATGCATCTGCTGATGGCTATTACCCAGTCCCTATGACTCCTTATGACCGCACCAGCAGTGTGCTTCTTCCATGTGGACTTGTTGCTTCACTGCTGAATGGCTGTTTATCTATCTTCAAGCCGGTAAGACCCCAGATGCTATATCTTTTAATAGCCGGACACCATCCACCTTCTTCATCACATTTGCTTATGCACCCATTTTGTCATCAGCAATTGTGTCGGGGGGGTGAACATCTAAGACTGCTGATGGGTTAGAACAAAGTATTCCTGTATGGAGGGAGCGTGTGAGCAGAGGCCCCAAGTCCATCCCCTACCTCAGTGTGTTGCTGTGTAATATCTGCACACGGCCCAACACCTCTACTCTTGTGGATTCATCTATTTGCATGTGTACACCTCTATCCATTGCTTTGCCTCCTTGGCCGTCCTCTGTGTCCTTTCCCCTTCCTCCTGCCCCCTTACTTCCGTCTCTTGGTACCTCCTCGTGGCTGGTTTGCTGTTAGGAGCCCTGAGGGTTTGGCGCACTGCCCAGTGAACGGACTGCGGCTGGGAGCCACGACATGTGGTCTCATAGTCAGGTCTGGGGACGGCACCCCTGACCAGTCCCAGGGAGGAGTCCCTGTCATTTTGAAGGGCTTGCACGGGTGCTGGGCCCCTCACCACAAGACCAGTGGTTTGAAACCACCAGCTTCTCGGAGGGTGAAAGGCAAGGCTTTCTGCTCCTCTAAAGCTTCACCGCCTGGGAACCCCACCGGGCCGTGCTCTCTTCCCTGCGGGGGCCCAGGAGTCGGAATGACTGAATGGCAGTGAGCTTGGTCTGGGCCTAGGAGAGACAGCGCTGCACTGGCGAGGGCCCCTTCCCGCAAATAGGAAGCTTCAAAAGCCCATGGGGCCAATTTTCCTCCATCCTGTAGGGTCACCATGAGTCCGTCAGCTTCTCTCGATGGACCAAGGGTCTCCCTTCCCCCTACACCCATGGGTGTGCAGGTCCTCTCGTGAAAAGCGGGGTGTCGGCAATGACGTTAGGACCAGCCTCTCCTGAGCCCCAACTTGGTCCTTTTTGTCACGCATGCTCTGTTTGCAGCCGTTACATTCGCGTTGCTTTCCTTATGAGCACGTGGACTTTCTGCGTCATTGCCAGGTGACAGATGGTACAGCCGGTGGGGTGGGGTCCAATGTCGGGGATGACGTCCAAGGCTGCCTGTAAACCCTGTTTCTTGTTCATTTTCACAGCAAACCCAAGGAGCCCGTGTTCAGCTCAGGTAGGTCCCCTTCACCTTTCTTCTGACGCTGGGCAGAGCTGGCGGGGGAAGAGGGGAGGGAGGACTTCAGAAGCGGCCCTTTCAGGGGCTGGACGGTGACCCAGAAGCTTTGGGGTTTTGGTGGTGGTGGGTTAGGAGTCAGCTCCTGGGGGATCAGCAGGGCAGGCAGCAACAGTGAGACCTGCATAGACTGTCCTGCAGATGTCCAACTGCCTGGACACCTGTCACTGAAGGTCCCCCCTCCACCCCCCCGGTCTGGGGATACCAGCCCTCGGTTAAAGGTCGGCTAGGCCTGCCTTCTCACTCATGCATGCTCTGTGCTCCCTACTTTTGATGCCCCAGGGGCGACTCCTCTCTGCCTCTGGTTTGCCAAACGACCTCAATATGCTTTTCTAGACAACAGGGGGATGGCAAAGAGGCGCCCCCCCCCTATCTTTTTTGTGTGACATGTTTTATAATCAGGTAGATGCACTCTGTGTGTCAGCACACGCACCATATTTAGAAATGCATTGGAAGCATGGGTGAGTTGGAAGTGCATCACTTCCATTTGACACTTCCCATTCCCACCCCACCACCCCCCCACCCAAGCCTCAGAAATGGGCTGAAGGGCTCGAGTTTGCCGGACAGGTGCGCTGGTGGACATTTAATTTTCAGGGAGCAGATCACGCCTGATAGAGAGGGTCTAAGTGCCCCCAGCCAAGTCCCTGAAGCGAGTCAGGACAATACTCCACAACCCGGCAGGCAGGCAGGCCTCTGCAGCTCTCCGTCTCTCTGTCTAGCCCTTCTGTCTCTGTCTCCGAAATCCCAAGGGAAACGCCGGGTGACACACTGCCAAGGTAGGCGGCGCCCTGACCCCCATAGCTCTCTGCGCAAAGCTGGGCCAGGCCCCAGAAACAGCCTTCCTATGTCCGGACCGTGGCTCTCCGCCTGTGGCACCTGCCAGTCCCCCTTCAGAGCCCCTGGGAGGCTTTCCTCAGCCTGGCTTTTACAAGCCGCTGGGATTCACCTGGGTGGACCACTGGCTGGTGAGAGGAAGCGTTATGTCCCAGCGTCAGCGTTGAGAGCTAGAGGGGTCCTCTGGGTGCCCCACTGTTTGAGACCCTCCCTGCACGGCCGACCCCGCCCCCTCCCCACCGAGTGCCTTGGGGTTTGTCGGGGGAGGTGGGAGGGGTGTGTTCTGATTCTAACATGCCTGGAAAGACAATACTCACGTTTCCGAGGGAAACCTCTGCACTCCCAGTCGTAAACAGCACGGAGGATAGACTCGAGGCCTTTACACCCAGTTGTCGGCTGGTTGGGTCATTTAGACTCTGCAGGACCTAAAGAAGTCCTCCATTCTGAGGGTTTCTCAGCAGGTACCCAACCACAGATGACACCTGTCGTGTCTACCAGTGATGAGCACAGACGCTGGTTGGCCGAGTGGGCGCCCTGGTGGCTTAGTGGCCTAGGCATTGAGCTGCTGACCACAAGGTCAGCGGTTTGAACCCAGCAACCACTCAGTCAGAAGAAGATGGGATCGTCCACTCCAGCAGAGAGTGCCGAGCCCAGAAACCGCAGGGTCAGGGAGGGGGCATAGTGGGAGACGTGATGGCACGGTGGCTTACAGGTTACAGGCTGACCGCAAAGTCATCAGTTTGAGCCACCAGCCGCCCCTCAGGAGAAAGAGGAAACCCCCAGGGGCAGTGCTCCCCTGCCCTGTCGGGCTTCTACGAGTCGGGGTCGGCTTGAGGGCAGAGGTTAGGTTGCTGGGCAGTTGCATGCTGGGTAAGCATCGGCAGTAAGTTTGTTTTGGGGTTGAATTGCCCGCAGAACCCTGGGCGCACGGTGGATGCCGCGCTGTGCTGTTAATGTCAGCATTAGCAGTTCAAGCCTACCTGTCGTCCCACAAGAGAAGACGAGGCTGTCTGATTCTTTACAGAGTTGCCCACAGAGCCCCGTGGCACCAGTCAGGGCGGGCTTGAGGTGCGTGCCTCCACAGTGGGCCTCAGGTGTGGCAGGAATGACTGGGGCTCTCTCCTTCTCAGGGAGATCCCCATGCGCTTGATCTCCACCACACCTACCCCCATATTCATGGCCCCCAATCTGGGGGCCACCACTAGGCTCCCCCATTGCCAGACCTGGCAGGCTGGTTGGCTGAGAGGTAGGTGTGGCTTAAGGAGGGGAAGGGCCGGGACGGGAGCCAGAGCAGGAGCAGGAAGAGGCCCCAGCTGCATGGCCACTGGTGGGGAAGGTGAGCGGGCATCCAGATGGAGGGGCAGTGGAGGCATAAGGTGGTACCAGTCAAGGTGGACTTGAGGTGCATGCCTCTACAGTGGGCCTCAGGTGTGGCAGGAATGATCAGGTCGGAAGCAGCCCAAGCTGGGGATGGGGTTCAGTGAAATCCATGGGAGTGGTGTGGGGGTGCATATGCAAGCCTGTGGGGACAGGACCTCAGGTGAGCCTGCCCCTGGGGATCTGGGGAGGACCAGTCAGCTGGGGCACACATCCTGCCGGAGGCCTGACAGAGGGTTGCCAGAGGCAGATATCTGCAGAGCCAAGTACACCTCCCGTGCATGCCTTGAGACCTGAGTGCATGCCCACGGCCCCAGACACTGGGCCGGTACTGCCTGAGACACAACAATGCATGTGGCCTGACCTGGGCACCCTTAGGAAGAAGACCGTCAAAATTAACTTGCGACTGCCCAGAGCCCAGAGGTATCTGGTGACTCTCCCTCACCCTCACTCTTCCTCCATGCTCTGCCCAGGGAGTTTCTGCCGAGCTCTGGACAGGTGTCTGGCCCCAATCTCGCTTCCATTAAGCAAGGCTGATTCTGTACAGAGTTGCCCACAGAGCCCCGTGGCACTTAATGGGAATTAATTAATGGCAATTAATGCAATGAATGTTCTTCCCATCCCGGGTCTGAAGAGAAGCTTTCACAGATACTTCATTGGTCATATTCTAGCCTGAAAGCATGAGTCAGAGACACCTCCAGTGTCAGGAGGACGGCTGGTGGTGGTGGAGGCTCCCACGTGCCAGGGGTCTCCTCATTTCTTACTTTTGTTCCCAAGAGGCACTCAAGAAAGCATCGGGAGATGTTTGGTTATGGAAATATTTGTTCTAGAAAGTCTTACCTCCCCTGTTTCCCTCTCCTGAGTCTTTGGCCCCCCGTCTCTCCCACGCAGAGCTTCTCTTGACCATTGTCTGTTGTGCATGTGCCTGGCAGGGACCGCTGTGGCCTTGCCACCCATACCCTGGACAGAGTGGCCCCTCACAGAAAAAGGAGGACACTGACCTTTGCAGGGCAATGTAACTGGCCTGTTTGCATAGCGGAAGGTTTTAAGAAGCCTGGTGTTGGTGTTCTGTATGTGTTGCCCCCAGTAACAAACCCCAAGTGGGTTTCTTGTGCCATCAGTGTTTGGAGTGACCTAGTTATTTCCCCTCTTGGTGATAAGCAGCGGGCGTCCTGGTGGCAGCAGGCGCACAACTGCTAACTGAAAGACTGGCAGTCTGATCCTACCAGCTCTTCCACAGAGGACAGCTGGAGTCTTCTAGCTCTGACCCGGGAGTCGCCCGTTTGTTGGGCATCTAGATGACAAGCCGATATTAAGCAGCAGCATTTCTCATAAACAGGAATTTTTGGGGTCCCCTTCTTTCCCAGGGAGCCCTGGTGGCACCATGGACAAAGCATTGGGCGGCTCATGACAAGTTCAGCAGCTGTTCAAACCCGTCAGCCGCTGCTTGGGAGAGAGATGAGGCTGCCTGGCCCTATGAAGGTGGACGGTCTCAGAGACCCACCTGCTCGGGCATTCTACCCTGAGCGGCAGGGGCACTCTGATTCAGCATCCTGGGTGGCAGGTGGCTGGTTTGGCATTTCAAGAGGGCCCTTCCTGGTATAGTGCCAGGCCAGAGAAGACCCACCTGATTCCAGGTGTCTCTCGTCTTACCACCCGTCTGTTCTCTTTGCAGAGGAAGGCTACGTGAAGATGTTCCTGCGGGGACGCCCTGTGACCATGTACATGCCCAGGGATCAGGTGGATTCTTACAACCTGGAGGCGAGAGTGGAGCTCCCCACCAAGAGACTGAGGCTGGAGTGGGTGTATCCTTTGTCCTGGATGTGGGCTCTCCGCAGATCCAGGAAAGCTTCCATCCTCGGAAGATCCCTTTCTGAGCAAAGGAACGCTCCTGCTCTCCCTCTAGGCTGACTGACCAAGTGTCGGGAGACGCCCAGCTCAGGGCCTCAGCCAGGGCCGGCAGGAGGGGTGTCCTGAGACAATCCTCGAATGGGTAGGGCCAGGTTCCTCACTCCTCACGGATTTACCTACAGATCCACCTTGCAGGCCACGTGGTATCGGATCTCACGTGTAGCACAGCCTGTGCCTGCGCAAGCTTCTTACACACTTAGGGAGAAGCAAGTGTAAGGAAAAGAATCACTAGGTGTGAATTAGGGTTTGTGTGAAAGCAAAAGGTTGAGCATTTTCCATTGTTAACCTTGGTTGACATAGCCAGATCCATGAGTGGGATGGAAGCATATTCTTTAGAATTTTAGAAAGAGCAATCACTTGTATCTCCTCCCCAAAACATGCACACACATACACACACACACACACCCCGCCCCCAATTCAGATCCCTGTAGACTGAACCAGGCACCTGTTTCGTAATCTCTTTTAGCATATGCAATTGGAGGAATCTGTTTTCCAATATGCTATCAGAGGAATCTGTTTTAACATATGCAATTGAAGGGATTCAGTTAGGTTAAAAAAATTTTAATTGGTTAAAACAAACTTGAAACCATTCAGAACAGTACTTGCTAATCCTGTCTTAGAAGATGTGAAACAGTGGGACTTGCTCTAAATAAATGATTTGGGGTGGGGGGTTGTTTTGTTTTGGTGCAAGTGATGTTTTGCTCTCAGAATAATTGTCATGGTTTAGAAGCATACAGGATAAAATTTTAGCAAGAATGGTTAAGGAGCTGGGAAGAGTTTGAGGAAAAGAAACCTAACTTTTTACCTTTTATGTAGGCAAGTGTGTTGTTAGTGCCATTTATTAAGATTTTGTTTTATGATTTTTTTTCAATGAGCGATCTAACTCTTAGATGACCATGAAAATCAAAATCCTGACTGACTTCTTCGTGAAGAGCTGCAAAAGCTTCTATAAATGTTTTTCAAGTACTTGAAAATAGGAGGTGGCTTCCAAAAGTTCTTGGGGAAACTGAGTCCATGTGGAAGAAGCACACCAGTCTGTGTGATCCAAGGATTGCAAGTAATAAAATTCAAATCTGAAGAAGGGAACTGTACCAGAGCTTAAGTTCTGGACCTTCGGTTTTCAGACGGCTATGGGATGACAGTGGAAGCCCAAATCGATTTGCAGGGCCCCCACATGGATGAAGCCTCTGATGGATCACCTCTGACCACCGTCAGGGATGTGACCGGCCTTGACATCAGACAGATAGTATCGTAAAGTCCATGACAGCAGATGTAGGACAGAGTCACTAGGGGTTGGAATTAACTCGATGGCAGTGAGTTGTTGAGTGTGGTCAAAATGTAAAATCTTATCATCTTTGATCTCCCCTTGAACCTATTTTTAAGTTGTTTGTTTTTAATATTTTCTGTTTTCTTCACAATGAAGACTTTCCTCTCTTTTGTCACGGTTGGTTTTATTTATTTGTGCTTTGCCTGACCTTCAGTACATGACTCTCAGGATAGACAGAAACTACAGAGACTGTAATAGTTACCTCGGGGCATGGCAGGAGAGGTTGGGAGAAGCGGGGAGCTACCAACGATGAGGATGAGAAAGAAGAAACTGTCCTAACATGCATTGTGGTGGTGATGGCCCCCCTCTTCTCCCTACGGCTAATTGAATGGTGTGAAGCGAGGAAGTTCATGGGGGGACGTTCCATTATCTTTTCATTCCATTCCCCCCTCCTCTTGAACTCTTTGAAGCCCCTCCTCGAGGAGATGTCAAAGTCCCACGCTTTTTCTTGGAACGTGGTTAATCATGGAAACAAGCTAGTGGGTGAGTCTTGTCTTTTCCACACCAACTACGTGAGCCACAAACTAGAATGAGATCTGTGTGAGTCCGGGTAGACTAGAGAAACCAACCCAGGGAAACTCATGTGTATGAGGAAGAGGTTTCTATACAAGAGCAATTGAATATTGAGAAAACATCCCAGCCCAGTTCAGATCAAGTCCATAAGCCCAATATTAGCCCATACGTATGATACCAATCTATAAAGTCCTCTTCAGACTCACGAAATACATGCAGTGATGCCAAATGCAGGAGGATCATAGGCCAGTGAGTTGTATATCTTGTAGATCCAGTGGTGCTATAAGCATCTCAGCACTGTCAGTGGTCTTTACATGACTTCTCTGGCTCCAGCGTTCTGGTTCCACCAAGGTAGGTCCATGTGGCTTCTCCAGCTCCCAGGGCCTACCACCTTGTGTCTTGTCAGTAGAGCATCTCTCAGGGAGTGAGCAGAGAGAGCGTGTGTCTCCCGCCTCCAAGGAGAAAAAAAAATGCCAGTTCCCAAAATTCTCAGGAGAAGGCCACGCTCACACAAAGACCTCATTGGCGATGACCCGACTGGTAGATTAGACTCCACCCCTTCCCTCTTAATCCTCTCAAGTCCCCAATTGACACCAGATGATACAAGGCCCACAAGATCCAACGCATTTACCCTTGTGATGCTGGGAACAGGCACAATCACTCTCAGGGGACCACAGAGCCATGCCACCTGCTGGGAATTTGTGTCCACAGGAAGACACCATGGAGAGTTGAAAGACGGCGGACTGCGTTATCGCCATCCCTCCTCTAATCGGAGTTCAGAGCCACTCCCTCCCCTCTAGTCCAAGACCAGGCACTCAGGGGTCATTCAAGAACTAGAGGAGCATAGCAGAGAAGCAGCAGACAAGGAAAAGGAGGGAGAACCTTCTCTTTTGTCTTTTAGCAGAATAGCCCCGCATTCTAAAAAAACGCGTTTCATTACAATGTCGCACGCTCGCTGCCACGAGTTGGTTCCGGCCCTCAGAGAAGAACTGCCTGTGTGACTTTTCGAGGCTGTAGCCCTGACAGGAGCAGGAAACTTCATCTCCCTCCTGATCAATGCAGGTGGTTTTGAACTACTGACCTTGCGCCTAGCCTCGCAGTGGGCCCTGGGGCCACCCAGGACTCCTTACAAGATTTCCAGTCCATTTTTTCCAGACTAAGATACAGCTCCCTTCCTTTTTCTCAGGACTAAGTTCCATACGCAGTTCTTGTTGACTCTCGGCCATTTAGCGGGTTCTGATTCATAGTGACCCCCCAGGACAGAGCAGACCTGCCAGTGTGCTTCTAAGACCGTACCTCTGTCCAGGAGCACACAGCCTCACCTTTCTCCTGCAGAGAGGCTGGTGGTTTCGAACTGGGGGCCTTGAGGATCGCAGCCCCCCCCCCCCCCGAGTCACCACCCTGTCACCAGGCCTCCTCCTGCTGCTAAATCAGTGAGTGACGGCCTCCAACCTGACTTCCTGCCAGGTGTGCCCGGCATGGGCAGTGCATGTAACTGGCTGTGACTTTAACGAGTGCGACGCATGGTGGCCGCTGTGCCCGCCAAGCCGCAGACGGTGTCTCGGCTGTGAGCAAAAAGGCACGGTTTTGTCTTGACACACTCACACAGCTACGGGTACCGGGGCCGAGACTGCCGGAACAACCTGTACCTGCTCCCCACGGGGGAGACGGTATACTTCATCGCCTCGGTGGTCGTTCTGTACAACGTGGAGGAGCAGCTGCAGAGGCACTATGCCGGCCACAACGACGACGTCAAATGGTCAGTCCTCACCCCCACCCCACCCCCACCTCCCACTGGGCTGTCACAGGAAGGGGAGCTCTGGGTCGCACAGCAGCACGCACAAACTCCTAGCTGGGACCTCCCTCGCTGGGACCTCCCCTGAGTTGAAAGTGCGGACTACATGAGCTGTGGTCCAGGGCAGAGGAGAGCTGACCTTGAAGGGGATGTCACTGCTGACCTTGAAGTAGATGTCGGTTTCATTTTTTTGTATCAGCAGCCTTTTTTTTTTCCACTCTCTCTTTTTCAGCCTCGCGGTTCACCCTGACAGGATCACCATAGCAACAGGACAAGTGGCAGGTACATCGAAGGATGGGAAAGTGAGTGGTCTCTTGGATTTTCTTTTCTTTTCTATATATTCCTTCTGAGCTGGTGGCCAGAAAGCAGTACCCGGCTGATGGATCCGCCTGCCTGGGTGTCGTGAGGGCAGCTGGGTCCCTCTGCATCCCTCCCTGACACACAGTCACCTCTGTACGGCACAGTGATGCCCTGCCGGGCCGTTGGCCCTCCTCCCAGCGGCGCTCGAGACATCCACTGTCTGTCCATCTCTGTGAGGACCTTCCTCAAGCATGATGTCCTTCTCCAGGGACTGGTCTCTGCTGACCGCCTGTCCAAAGTATGTGAGACGCAGTCTTACCTTCCTTTCCGCTAAGGAGCACTCTGGTCATACTTTTCCCAGGACGGACCCCTCCCTAGATGGCTTTAAAGGACAGTTCCAGACTCTTCCAATGATCATAGAAACCGCTTGAGCCCACTTCAATGTGGATGGGCAGCAGTGTTCTCCGCCGGGTCCACCAGCAAGGGGATAAGGGACACGGCAGCCCCTGGACGGGACATGAGAGAGGGCCTCTTGCCTGGGGAGTTGCTCTCCGTTACCTGTGAGGTCGGGGCACGATCTGAGGGTGCTTCACAAGCCGCACACGTGTACTTTTAGGAACCAGGTGGGGACGAGCGGGCGTCAGTGCACGCATGAGTCCCAGAGCAGTTTAAAAAATGGGCCTTGCACTTCCCAGCAAGCCCAAAGCCAAGCACATACCCAGTCTATTGCCCCTGGGTCTGTTCTGACAGGGGAGAGCGGTCCTCGGGGAGTGCGAGGCCGGTGCCTTCATGGAAGCAGCCTGTCTCAGTGTCCTCCCACCAGGCGGCTGGAGGGGCTCGAACCACCAGCCTTCTGGTGAGGAGCTGAGCGGCTTCACTCCTGCTCCAGCAGGCCTCCCGCTTATTACCCACCTCGGGTCTCATTTAGACATCTTGGTGACTTTTGGGGGGACAATGAGCTGATGGGTGTTCCTTGCTACCTCCTGTACGGCCTACCACATTCCTGGCTTGAAATTTTTTCTTAAAGAAAATTTCTTTGAGAAAGCATGGAGCTGCGGTCTTTCAGGACATCGTTTAATGGCGTGTGGTTATCATGGGGTGGTAGAGAGTCATCATCTGGAGCACAGGGACCCTGTGTACACCCGAATGACACAGCGACCATGGTTGCAGCCCTTGTGTTCATCGAGGACTTTTTAAAGAGCCACGGATGCTATTTTTCATTGAAGTTTCCCGCTGGGAAAGAGGTAGCGGAAGCCCCTGACACAGTGCCGCCCATGGCTTCGAACCGCCACCCTGGAAGGAGTGTAGTGGGTAGGACGTTATGCTGCCAGCTGCGAGGCTGACTGTTCAAACCCACCGGCCACTCTGTGGGAGCAAGGTGAGGCTCTGGGTGCTCGTCAAGATTACCTGCCCTGGAAGCCGACAGCTGCAGGTCTCCTCTGTCCCCGGGGCCGCCCACTCAGCATCCCGATCCACGCACGCCACTGCGATGGTTACCGCATGTAAATGCGCAGAGAGGGGACGTCTTCACCTTGTCCTGTGTTTAATCATCCCCTGGCCTCACCAAGTTATTGAAGTTACGTTCTATATATGTACGTATATGTAGATTTTGTGTGCATGGATTTATACTTACCATAAGTAAAAAAACCAAAACTTTTTTTTAAACCTTTTTCCCCCTCACAGTCCATGACTTTCTTGTTCATCTTCTTCTCTTTTTTTCTTGTAGATCATTTTATTGGGGGCTCATACAGCTCTTATCACAATCGATCCATCCATCCGTTTTATTTAGCACATTTGTGCATATGGTGCCATCTTCATTTGCCAAACATTGTCTTTCCACTTGAGCCCTTGGTACCAGCTCCTCATTTTTTCCCCTCCTGCCCCCACTCTTCCTGCCTCAGAACCCTTGATAATTCACTTTTTTTTTCATGTCTTCCACTATCAAAGGTGGCCAGTTTCTGATATACATAGCAAGTGTTCAATAGGCAGTTGTGCAGCAATAATTATTATTTATTATAATAAAGATATGAAAGAGAGATCATGAAAGAGAGAGGAGCAGTAAGAGTCAGACATATATCACTTCATGGTATATGCTCACCTCCGTCCTGCTTGATGGTCCACGTGGAGAGAGAGAGTGGGGGAAGGAATTACATGATGAGGGAGAGTGTGCGGTGTTGAGGGGCAGGAGAGAGCCCCTTTATTCTATGTCCCAACCTTATATACCCTCTGGAGTCATACCAGGTCCCCAATTATAGGCAAGGACACACGTCACAAGAAGGGGTTGTGCCATATGCACGAGTTATAGGAAAGGGGGATATCAGGGTCCCATGTGACAAGACCAGACCCCAGACTCCTGGATGTGACTAAACAGGTTAGGCTAGAGATCATTAACAACAGCATGTGAACCCGCCCACAGGCTTCAAAGAAGGGAACCATCATCCTCACAGCAGGGGAGTCAGCTCTGTTGTGAGACAACACAAAGGCCTCAGATAACTGTGAGCTTTAGGGAAAGTAGCTAACTTAACTTCCACATTAAATGCTGGTAAATAGTTTGCTTAATATTTTGGAGTATGTAATTGTGGCAAAGTTCTGTCTTTATCCCACATTACACTAAGATTAGAATAAATTACTCGTTCTCTGTCTAGCGGCTAAAAGGGGGTCTTCCGGCATCTGGCTTTGAAAGGGTGTCTTTGGAAGCCCTGGAAGATGTTACAACTCTGTCGGCTAATTCTGTCACTTGACATACAAGACCCCCGTGGTCCTGACTTCTCTGCACTTCTGCGAGCCCCAGCTACTACACATCTAGCCCAGGCTGGAGCCCCACCCCCTGGACAATGTGTCCACAGGCCGAGGTCAGTCTCTCGCTTGTCCATCTGCCGACAGCTTTGGGACGCCTTCTTTTTTAAGGGAGTGAGTCTTGCCTGTGACGCATTAACCTCCTGTAGGAGAGTTGATCTCAGTCACTGGAGACATGACCAAGAGGGTTTTGAGCTGAGCGTGGTCAACCTGGACTTCCTTCCTACACATTTGATTGTCTGGTTTGCTTATCTGGGGCCAAAGAAACCCAATATCCACCCCTACCCCCACCCCCTAACCCCCCCCAAAAAAAACCCTAAACAATATCCCAAGCCCAACTCACAGCCCCCTACAGCATAGGGGAGAAGAGAGCCCCATCTTTCTCTCTCAGAGAGGCTGACAGTTTTAAACCGCTGACCTTGCAGGGGCAGCCCAGCCCTCAACCACCACCCACCAGGGCTGTGGGGCCCAGTGTGCTCTGGCTAGGCGGAACTTGGAAAAAGCGGCCCACAGGAGAGAGTGTGCTTTCCTGCTCAGCAGTTTTTTGGTTTTTTTTCGGGGGGTGGGGGGGCATCACTGCTCTCTGGTGGTGGGAGTAGGAGGCCCAGCCCCACTGCTGGAATTGAACCTCCGTCCCAGTGGGCCGCAGTCCGTGCACAACCACTACGCCACCGGGGCTCAGCCCCCTCAGCACTCTTCTTTTAGACAGATGGACGGGTCTGGAGGCTCTAATTAGAGAGGCACTGCGAAACCAGCTCACGGCCATCGAGGGGATGCCGACCCATAGGACAGGGCAGGGCTGCCCTGTGGATTTCCCAGACTGGAATCCCCTATGGCTGTCGAGAGTCTCGTCTCTTCTGCAGAGCCAGCCGGTGGTTGTGAACTACTGGGCTTGCAGGTAGCCGCCCGATGGGTGACCACTGCACCACCGAGAACTGACCGCTCGCCGTGCCGCACGTGGCCCCGTGTGGCCCTGACCTGGGGCAGCTCCCAGAGAACATTCTGCGAGGCAGCGGCCACCTCCAGGGCAGAGAAGCACTGTCCTTTGGCAAGGTCCAAAGGGCGGCTGGGGTCCTGTGTCCGCTGCCAGTGATGGTGGTGTTTTTCTCCACAGCAACTGCCCCCGCACGTGCGCGTCTGGGACTCTGTGTCGCTGAACACGCTGCATGTCCTCGGGGCCGGCTTCTTCGACCGAGCCGTCACCTGCATTGCCTTCTCAAAATCGGTGAGCGGGAGCTGCAGGGACACAGCCAAGGGGCGGTCCCCTCATGAACTGGGGGGTGGGGGGGTCTACAGATGGGAACACGAAGTGGTTCCTGCTCCCCAGGCCCCCCATTCAGAGGTGGCACGTGCCCCCTTGGGGCCCCCACACTCCCCGTCAGCGTGATCCGCTGGTGCCAGTGTGGTGCTGGGGAAGGGCAAGAGACCCTGTTGTGGTTAGGGACTGTGCCCTCGGTCCCCACTCATAGCCCCCCTGTGCACCATAGGACAGCCCCACCCCCCACCCCCAGCATCCCCCGCATCCTGCACCAGCTCGCCCTTGTCCCTCTGCCTGAGCCCCTGGTGGCAGCCCCGGTGTCCGTCCACCTCGTGGAGCGTCCTCCTCGGCTCACTGCCCCTCCACCCTGCCAGCTCGCTGTCCTTTACCAGGGACCGGCCTCTCCTGACACATGCCCTAAGCATGTGAGCAGTCTCCTCACCCTTCCTCTAAGGCACATTGTCACACGGTCCCCAAGCGATGCTCTCACTCTGGATCTGCCTTCCCCTGCTCCCCTCATCTGCTCCCCAGGCGTGGCCCCCCCAGATCCAACCTCACACCTCCTCAGCCTCCGGAATGTGTCGTGACTCACACATGGTGGCGTTCACAGGCCAAATGACACTTGCCTCTGCAGGATCGCTGGTCACAGGTGCGGACAGTCCTGCAGGCCACTGCCTCCCGGGGGAGCGCTGGTGGCCCACCTTCGGTCCCCCCCCCTCCTCCCACATAGGCAACCCTCAACTGGATGACTTCTCCATACCCACACGCAGGCGAAAGGGGGTTCACCCTGACCCAGCCTGTGTCTTCTCAAAAGGGTTCCCCATCTTTTCCAGAATGGAGGGAGCAACCTGTGCGCGGTGGACGACTCCAATGACCATGTGCTGTCCGTGTGGGAGTGGCAGAAGGAGAGCAGGCTGGCCGACGTGAAGGTCTCTCTTTTTCTCTCTCACACACACACGTTTCCCACGCCTTTTTCCTTGTTATCATTTTATTGGAGGTGCCTACAACTCTGATCACAGTCCACCCATCCAGTGTATCAAGCACATCTGTACATTTGTTGCTATCACCATTCTCAAAACATTTGCTTTCTGCTCAAGCCCTTGGTATCAGCTCCTCATTTTTCCCCTTCCTCGTGAACCCTTGGTAATATATAAATTATTATTATTTTGTCATGTCTTACACTGACCGCTATCTCCCTTCCCCCACTTTTCTGTTATCCATCCCCCTGGGAGGAAGTTATATATAGATCATTGTGATCAATTCCCCCTTTGTGCCCCACCTTCCCCTCTCCCTCCTGGTATGGCTACTCTCATGTTTGGTCCTGAAGGGCTCATCTGTCCTGGATTCCTTGTGTTTCCAGTGCCTTTCTGTACCAGTGTACACCCTCTGGCCTAGCCAAATTTGGGATCATGATGGTGGGGGGGCGGGGAGGAAGCACTGAAGAATTAGAGGAAAGTTGCATGTTTCATATTGCTACACTGCACCCTGACTGGCTTGTCACCTTCTCTCATGACCCTTCTGTAAGGGAATATCCAGTTGTCTACAGATAGGCTTTGGGTTCCCACTCTGCACTCCCCTCATTCACGATGATATGATTTTTTTTGTTCTGACATTACCCACTCCTATCTGCAGTCCATCCAGCTCCCCTCTGGCTGCTCCTGTCCCCCTTTCCCATTCTCTCAGTAAACCCACACACCTCCAGCCCTCAGACATGAGCCCCCCATCCCCAAACCTCCAGCCCCTCCTTTGTAAGGTTTCCCACAAGGGCTGGAAGGACCTTTCCTCCCTCCTCTCACAGCCACTGCCTCTCATCCATTTTTTTTCTTTGACTCGAGCACCCCACAAAGACAAGGCAGCCCCTGGCACTGCCGGACGGAGGGTGCTCGCCACCCCAAGGCTGCCGATGGTGGGGCCTCATCTCTGGGTGCCCCCAGGCCGAGGGCTGAGTGGAAGACTGCTGCAGCCAGCATGGGATTGTCCACCGCTGAGTGAACCCAGAGAAGATGAGCGTGGCCACTGGCCCATTGTGTTGGTTCTGCAAAGTGCCTGCCGAGTCTCTCGATAGCCCTGACATCCCCAGCCAGGCCCAAGTCTCTGCCACGGAACATGAGGACATGGCCTCGGGACCTGACTCCCTCCCAGCACCCCGTGTGGGGCCATGTGGCTGGTTGTCCCACTTTCTGGATGCACTGGCACGTTTGATTACCCGGACACCAGCTGGCCGGGGCCCTCTGGTCTGGTCTCACCCCTAAGGGGAAGTGTTTTGACCAGATACTTGAGGGATTTTAAATTACTGAGAGGTAACTGTTACGTTGGGTTTTTGACGCACACACACACACACACACACACACACACACACCCCAGCTTGAAAAAGGAATGCTCTTGATATTTTTAAGTTTAGGGTCCATGGGACCACTTGTCACAAGATGCACATGGACGTACAGTCAGGTGTACAGAACAGTTTGGGAATGTATATTGGTCTGCACAGATATCGAAATGCCATTAAAACATCTGAATAGGTAGCCCCCCCTCCTCTGCCTCCTCCGGCTTTTGGGGCTCTTTGTGATAGGTTGGTGGAGAGAAAGCCGATCAGAAGGCTGACTAACAGAAGCGCTTTGCTTCCCATCATAAAAATAAAGAGTCCTATTTGAGCAGTGCTTACCAGGCAGCCTCGGAGCCCGTCAGCTGTGCCCTAGATACGCCTTCTATTTACAGGCACTCGTGTCTGAACAGGGCTCACACTCCAGAAGTGTCTTCCACCCTGACCTTAAAAACGCCTCCCACAGATGGAGCGCGCTCAGTCACGTGGCCCGTTCCTCCCTCACCCTCCCTAGGAGGGGCTCAGAAAGGGGCTTGATGGTTTCTCCTCTGCCCACAGCGAGCTGTCCACCTGCCTATGGCATACAGAGTGAGCAATAGCAACTCAGGGCCCAGCCCTTCTTTGTGCCTTGTGGCCACCAGCCTTCTCCCCCTCAGGGACATGTGGTCAGGCAGGTCGGCCGGCGCCGTCTCCCCAGGGCACTTGCTCACTGCCTGTCTCGGTGTCCCCCGCATGGTGGTGGTCCCTCTCTCAGTATTTCAGACTCATTCGTGATGCTGGGGCACGTCTCCTGGACCACAGATGGGTGTGGGGTGGGTGGGAGAGGGGAAACCTCACCTTTATATGTTCTGGGAAGCCGAAAACTGAGTGTGAAGTGTGATCGTCACTCTTTGCAACGGCCTGGCCCCAAACTTCCGGGCGGGTGAGGACGCTGCATCCAGTTAGGTGCCCACAGTGAGCCCATTCCGACTCCCCACGGGCCTGCATGCGACAGCACTGAGCACCACCCAGCCTCACAAGAGCTCTGAAGACTGAGCCCCCTGTGGCAGCCACTGTGTCCATCCAGCTCAAGGGCCTGCCTCTCTGTCGCTGCCCCTCTGCTTTACCAAGCATGACGTCCTGCTCCAGGAACCAGTCTCTCCTGACAGCTCCCCAAGGCCCTGAGACCAAGCCTGACTGCCCTGGCTTCTAAGGAGCCTGCTGACTGTGCTTGCTCTGGGCTGTCAGCGGCCCTCGCAGGATTCCTCGCCGTCACTCTGACTGTCAGTTCCTCCCCTCCCTTCCTCGTCCCATGCCCAGTGCCCGGCAGGTAGGCAGAAAGGGGGCTGAGCCGCACAGAGAGATGGGCACGGGCACTCACAGCCAGATGCTGGGTTCGGTGTGGGAAAGGCTGGACCCTCCTGGCTGGGCGTGGGCGGGCTTGTGGACTGTGTGAGGTGAAGGCTCTGCAATGTCTGTCACCATCTTAAGTGACCCATGACCTCTGGCCCCGCTCTTCCTCAAGTGCTCCAACGAAGCTGTGTTTGCCGCGGACTTCCATCCCACCGACACCAACGTCATCGTCACCTGTGGGAAGTCCCACCTGTACTTCTGGACCCTGGACTGCAGCTCGCTCATCAAGAAGCAGGGACTGTTCGAGGTAGCGTCAGCGGGAAGCACCCCTGTCTTCAGAGGGGTTTCCATTGGTCACTGTGGGGGACAGCGGGGAGGATGATGAGGAAGACCAGTCCCTGGGGTCTCTGGCATGGCCGGAGAGCCCCTCTCCCTTTGGAGTGACAGCGGTGACGCCAAGGAAGAGGACGACCTGGCCAGGAAAGGGGGAGTGTGGGAGGTGGCAGGTGGTCAGAGTACAAAAGTCAAGGTGCCCATGGCCATGAGTGGCAGGCATCTCTGTGCCTCCCACCACCCTCTGGGGACTGTCGGGGACCTGTGACGTCACCAGGGGCACAGCTTGCCTTCCTCCCTGTGAGGCCCTCGCCAGCACCACCCAGAGGTGAACTCGGAGAACTACAGCTCCGTTCTGACACCAGCTTCTTGAGCACGAGCGTGCACACCCTTAGTTAACCCTCCTCAGGACAGCTCTGTGTGCCATGGTGACCGCCCAGCCCCTGGAGTGGCAAGAAACGTTCCCCTGGTACAGCCAGCAGCCTCAGGGGAGCCCCGTGTCACCCAGAAACGCCGTCCTGATGCATGTCTGCATTTCCAACCCTGTGCAGAAACAAGAGAAGCCCAAGTTTGTCCTCTGCGTGACCTTCTCCGAGAATGGCGACACCATTACCGGCGACTCGAGCGGCAACATCTTGGTCTGGGGAAAAGGTACCGAACCAGATGCTGGTCCCTCAAACAAAGGTTTGGCGGCGAGGCGGGAGGTCCGCCGGGTCTTCCGTGAACATTCCCTGTGACATGGGCATGGACATGGAGGGGCGGGGGTGCAGGCATGTATGTGTGCACACCCGGAACCACGAAGCTGGAAGGCGAGGTAACGGAGGAAGAAGCGCAGGAGTCGTGGGTCTCATGCGCAGGCCTGGTGGCGCAGCTGTAGGGCTGTCAACGGAAAGGTCAGGTGTTCAGAGCCACCAGCCGCCCTGCGGGAGAACAGGGAGGCCGTCTGCTTCTTTAAAGGGACCGTCCTGGAAACCCCCAGGGTGGGGGGTGGTTCTACCCGGTCCTGCAGGCGATGTGGTTGTTCACAGACAGGGTTTCATCGTTGCTTTTTATAGCTCTCCCAATACGACTTGTTGACTCCATCCCATCTCGACCCCGTGGGACAGAGTAGAATCGCACAGCTGTCAGTCAGACGGGAGGTCGGGGGTGGGGCGGGGGGGGGCAGGGCGGGGGAAAGGCTATGTGTTGGGCTGCTAGTCATCAGGTCGGCAGTTGGAAACCACTAGCTGCTCAAGGAGGAGGAGGAGGCTCTCTGCTCCTACAAAGAGTGACGATCCCAGAAACCTCCTGGGACCATTTTGCTCTGTCCCCTAGGGTCGCTCTGAGTCGACAGGAGCTCAGTGTCCGTGACTCTGGCTTGGGGTCCAGCTCTAAGACCCTGGGATGATTTTTCTGAGCCACACGGCATCCGGCAGGCGCTGATGAAGTGCCGAGGAGCCCTGGTGGGGCTGCCGGGTAAGAGTGGCACTGCTCACCCCAAGATTGGCTGTTGAAGCCCACCAGTGGCGCCTTGGGAGAGAGGCGAGGCTGCCGGCTGCTGTCGGAGTCACGGAAGTCTGTGCAGAGGACTCCTGGTGGAGCAGGGGCTGCACTTGGGGCTGCTAACGGCAGAGTCAGCCGTTTGGAGTCTCCAGCCACTTTGAGGAAGGAAGGCGGCGCTCTCCTTCCGTGACGAGTGACCGTCTCAGAAACGCACAGGGGCTGACCCTGTCCTCTGGGCTCTCTGTGAGCCCCCCTGGACTGGATGGCGGCAGTGAGGGTGAGGGTGAGGGAGGCCCTGTACAAGGTCAGCTGACGCAGAGCAGCCATGTGGCGGCAGGGTGCCCTTGGAGACATCTGCACAGCAGGGGTTTTGCTGTGTAAAGAGTTCAATGCATTCCATAGGAGCGCTGGAGGCCCAGCAGGCCATGCCTTGGGCTGCTAAGCTCAAAGTCAGCAGTTCAAACCCACCAGCAGCTCCCTGGGAGGGAGATGAGGCTTTCCGCCCCGGTCATCAAGATCTACACCTTGAGGAACACAAAGGGTGGTTCTCCTCTGTCACTGTATACCAGGTCCGCTGGAGCCAAAATTGACCCGGTGGCAGTGAGTTTGGTTTTAGCAGATTTATGTCCCCCTGGGTAAGAACAGGCTTGCCCTTGCGTGACCTTGTGATTTACATAGATTTGCCTTGCAGGAACCGTAGATTCTGATATGTACTCCGGACACTGCTCCTTAAATCTGTAGCCAGTTTCAAAGCATTTTCCCCTTGGTATCTTACTTGCCCCAACGAAGAGCCCCATGGGGTGAGCCAATTAGGGATCCTCATGCCTTATTTTAAAGGGACTCTGTCCACCCCACGTAATCCGTGCTTGCCAAGTTGGTTGTGACTCATCATAGCCCGCCGACGTGGAGGTTCTGAGACTGTCAATCTTCCTGGGAGCCAGCAGCCTGATCTCCCGCTCTCCGCGAGACTGGCATCAGGGTTTGCAGGCCGACCCCCCTCCCACTGTGCCGCCTGAGCCCACTGCCGGCGAGTCCATCCCACTCCAGGCCCCGATGCTGCTGCAGGCGCTGTTGAGGCCGTTGCGACCCCCAGGGGTCCTCGGTGCACCCAAAGGAGACCCTCCCGGTCCATGTGTTCTCCCCTTTGAGTCCTTCGGTGCAGCCCTGTGTCGATCGTCTTGTTGAAGGCTGTCTTTTTCATGGCCTCTGCTTGACCACACACGATGACCTCCTCCGGGCGGGGACTAATCTCTCCTGACAACATGTCGACAGCCCCTGGGACAACGCCTCGCCATTCCGGCCTCCAAGGAGCATGCTGGCTGTCCTTCTTTCTGGACGGATGTGTACGCTCTTTGGGCAGCCCTTTGTACTCTCAGTGTTCCTCCCCAGCACCATTCCCAACTCCTAGAGACCCTAATTGGGTTCCCAAGGCTTCTCAAGGTTCCCGAGGTGGTTCTCCACCTTCCTCATGCCACAACCCTTTAATACCACCCCACCCCCACCCCCACCATAAAACTATTTTCGTTGCTACTTCGTCACTGTTATGAATCAGGTGCTCCTGTGAAAGGGTCGTTCAACCCCCAAAGGGCCCACAGGTTGAGAACCGCTCTTGTAGCTCATGAGCGGAGGGCAGGGCCTCCATTCTCTTCCAAAGAGCCACCGGCAGGGTTCGGCCAGCAGGCCGACTCTTAACAAACAGCGCCACCTGTCGGTGTGTCCTTGGATGCCATCAAGTCCGTTCCAGCTCCTAGTGGCCCTGGGCCAGACAGAACAAAACCCTGCCCCATTGTCCCACGCCACCCTCCCGACCACTGTCCTGGTGGGCCCACGGTCGCAGCCACGGTGTCAGTCCATCTGGTCAAGGGCTCCGCCTCTTCGTTGCTGCCCCTGCATCGTCCCGAGCAAGACGGCGAAACCGTCATTGGGCGCGTGATTCCCAAACCGTGGACCCCTTCTGACCGGCTGCAGCAGTGGTGCTCCACCTGTGGGCCACGGCCCCGGGGAGGGGGCGGGTCGCACGGCCCTTTCACAGGGGTCACCTGATTCAGCGCAGTAGCAAAATGACAGTGCTGAAGTAGCAATAAATAGAATGCTGTGGTGGGGGCACCACCCCGTGAGGAGCTGGATGAAGGGGCCGCGCCATGAGCAAGGTGGAGGACCAGGATCTACAGGCTCTCCCAGGCTCCGCCCAAGGCGCGAGCGGTGGCTTGATACCGCCTGGGGGCTCCTGAAACCGCGCTCGGGCAGTTCAGGGCCATGTGGGGACTGTCTTCTGGCCTGTACGAACCAGAGCCACTGCCGCCGGCTCACTTCTGACACACGGCGGCCCTGCGGAACAGACCAGAACTGCCCCTGTGGGGTCCTGAGACCCTGCATCTTCTTTTCCCGATGATTTTATTGGGAAAAAGCAAACAGCTCTTATAACATCCCACACCTGTATACCGAGCATACTGTACACGTGTTGCCATCTTCATTTCCAAATATTTTCTACTTGAGCCTGTGGTATAGGTTCCTCTTTACCCCTCCTTTTTTAAAAAAATGAATCTTTTTTTTAGGCATCACTGCCTTCTGGGGCTGGGAGTAGGAGGCCCAGCCTTTGCTCCTGTGGAGCCGCTGCTGGCATTGAACCTCCATCCCAGTGGGCCGCAGCCCCGCGCACAACCACTAGGCCACCGGGGCTCAGTCCTTTTTTTGAATCACTTTATTTGGGGACTCACACACCTCCCCTCACGATCCATACCCATGTCAGTTGTATACAGGCCTCATTTGCACACTTGTTGCCATCATCGCTCTCAGACAACCTCTCTCCACTTAGGCCCCCAGGTCAGCGGGTCCTGGTACTGAGACTCTAAATCTTTTTTTGTTTGTTTGGGGGGGGGCATCACTGCTCTCTGGTGGTGGGAGTAGGAGTCTCAGCCCCACTGCTGGAATTGAACCTTCATTCTAGTGGGCCGCAGTCCCGTGCACAACCACTACGCCACCGGGGCTCAGCCTGAGACTCTAAATCTTGACGGGGACAGAAAGCCTCGTCTTCCTCCCTCTGAGCAGCAGGTGGTTTCGAACCGCTGACCCTGCACGAGCAGCCCAGCCTGGGGTTCCCTAGCTATTGTGAGGGCCGGGAGGGAAAGAAACGTGTGCGGTGTCCCTGCTGCTCGGGGCCTGGCTGCTTAACCCGCAGACGGTCCTGTGGGCGGAGCGGGGCCCCCATCTCACAAAGGCAGGTGGCCCCCACTCATAGGGACCCCGCGGGACAGAGAAAGACAGCCAAGTTGGATGTCGTCATCAGCTGCGTGTCCAACTGCAGCAGCCCCGCCCTCTTGGCACCTTCCCGGCTGCCCAGCTGGGACTTAAGGTCAAAGTGCATCTCCTGCCCTCTGCCTGAAGGGCCTCTCTTCCCTCCTCAGCGGGCTCTTCCTGGGTTCCTGGGACAGCCAGGTCCCCGGCTGCAGTGACCCAAAGAGGAAACGGGACTTGAGAGGGGACGCCCCCGGGCCCCCTGCCGACGTGCTCACGGGGGTCTTCCTGGTGTGTTCAGGGACAAACCGCATCAGCTACGCGGTGCAGGGGGCCCACGAGGGCGGCATCTTCGCGCTCTGCATGCTGAGGGACGGCACGCTGCTGTCCGGAGGAGGGAAGGACCGGAAGCTCATCTCCTGGAACGCCAACTACCAGAAGCTGCACAAGACCGAGGTAGGTGGCGGGGTGGGGGAGAGGGGGCGGGGCTGTGGACATCTGCTCTGGACCCCGATGCTCAGGCCACCCCTTTTCTGGCCAGCGTCAAAGGGTGTGCTGACTAGCAGCGTGATTCGATGGGGACAACTATGCTAAGGTGACCAGGGGTTCCATTTCTTAACAATTTGGCTGCGTCCCACAGTGTTTTAAAGTTAAAATAAATCTATTACAAAACTATTTTTGCACTGTATGAAAATTTTTGTTGCTCCATATAGACCAAATTTTTAATCAAGAACCCCACCCACCCCACCCCACTTAAAATCTGATCACTTTACCATACACCCCTCTACGGGGGAAGAAGAACAGAAAACAAGGGGGATGGGAGACAGCGGTCGGTGTGAGGGATGAAAATAAGAACAGTGTACAATCTATCAGGGAGTGATGAGGGTGGACAGGGGAGGGAGGGGGCAGGAAGGAGCCGACCCCAAGGGCTTGATAGAAAGTACATGTGGCGGCCCCCTCATCTGGTGTCAGAGTCTGTGGCGCATCACCATCTGGGCGATCTCAGTGGACTGGTCAGTGTCGTCGTTGCTGCCTTTGTCTGGTGCCCTGGCGTTGGTTCCGACTCAGAACGACCGGTGACACGAGGACTCACTGCCATGGAGCACGTCCCCCACGCAGCGGCCCGTCAGGACCGGGCAAACCTGCCCCACACGTCTCTGTCGGGCCATGCCTCACAGGACTAGGAAGCCTGTCTTTCTCCCGCCGAGGGGCTGGTGGCTTCACACTGGGGACCTTGCTGTGGGCAGCCCAATGGGTGACCCCAACCTGGATCCACAAGTCCCCTGCCCCCACGGGCTCCCGCCTGGTCAGTCTTGATGGCAGGGCCTTTGCTCGCAGAGCTGCTGCCGATCCACTCCCACCCCCCTCCGGGATAGCAAGCAGCAGCCTATGGGGCATCGTGGTGGCCAGTTGGGCTATGAGCCCCATGGTCCCGGGCCCGCAGTGAATTTGTTCATCGTTTGTTTTTGGTTTTTTTTTAACTATAGTCTGACCCTCAAATGGTCTGAGGGACAGTGAGCTGGCCCCCTGTTTAAAAAGTTTGAAGACCCTTGACTCTAACTCTTTCACTGCCCCTCTGCGCTACCAAACATGATGTCCTTCTCCGGGACTGGACTCTCCCCACAACCCGTCCAAAGGTCCTGAGGTGGAGTCTTGCCATCCTTGCCTCTGGCTGTGCTTCTTTGAAGACAGATTTGTTGGGATGTGTGCCAGCAGGGCCTTGTGGCCAAGGTCAGGGTCCCTGAGAATGGCTTCCGGTGGGGACCATGAGAGTATCTTTCTGGAGGGCCGGCCTCAGTCTCCCACAGGAGGTTGGCCAGGGCTCCCTTCATCAGCAGAGCCCAGCTGGCTATACCTCTCACCCTGTCGCCTTGGAGACCAGGCCCTCCCCAGGGACCACGCCTGCTCAAGCCCTCAGCTTCTGGGAGACCCTCCACCTCTGCACCGCACCACCTGGCCACTCACCTGCCTTCCTGGAGAAGCCAGCTCATGAGTGGGCCTCCTGCCAAAACCCAGCGCACCCTCTCACCGTGAACTCGTGGGCTCTCTGGGCCAGGCGGGGCCTTCCGGAAGCCATTTTCCAGACGTTTCCTCCGTGGAACTTCTCAGTTTGAGGAAGTCCCAACCTTCACCCTCGGCTCCAGCTGGGGACTCAGCCTTCAGCAGGTGCGATGAGCGCTCTCCCCTGGACCTGGGGGCGGTGAGCGATGGAGCCCCAGGCCAGGCCATGCTCCCTGTCCCCAGCACAGAGTGGGCACGCCCATGCAGTAGCACATCTCCCAGCGCCTTGGGCACACGGCGAGTGCCCAGGCAGCAGCCGTCATAGCGGGGGCGGATGTGGTCTCCCGGCAGAGACAGCCTTCCATCACACGCTATACCCACCGTGGGCTGATTCTGTTGCAAGTGTCAGAAACATAGAGTTCAACCAACCCCAGACACACAGCTTTCAAGTTGTGGCCGGCTCCAGGCAGCTTCCAGGGACCGTGATCCCTGAAGGTTCGCAGATCACCTCATCCTTCTCCCAAGGAGTGGCTGGGGCCTTCCAACAGCCCTCCTACCAGGTAGCAGCCAAGCACTTCAGCGTGAGCCACCGGGGCCTCGGGGCCGAGGCACGGCATGTGCATTGGAGCGGCAGAGCCTCGTTCCCATGCTCCCCGGCACCGTTTCATTCTTTCTCTGTGCTTCCTCTGCAGTAGCCAGGCCCTGGGAGCTTTGCTGAGCCCCAAGCTCTCACACCTCCCTGGGCACACAGGCTGTGCCCTTTTGGGGCAACGCCTGCAGTGCCTCGGGGACCCAGCACAGGTCCCATCTTCCTCCTCAGTGCTGGAAATGTTCTTTCATCCTTGCAAATTACTCTCTGGGGTGGAAAGAACCCTGGTGGTGTGGTGGTCATGCATTGGGCTGCCTACCGCAGGGTCAGTGGTTCAATACCGCCAGCCCCTCTGAGGGGGAAAGACGAGGCTTGCAGCTTCGGAAACCCCCGGGGCAGCATAGGGTTCATGTGAGCCGCATGGGCTCAGGCAGCGGATATGACTGGAGAAACCCTGAGAAACCTTCTGTGCATTGACTGGGCAGCTCGGCGCCTCCATGGGCTGAGTGTTGGCGCCACTCACAGCCCCCAGCGAGGGAGAAAGACGAGGCTCTCTGCTCCCGTCAAGATGCACAGACTTGGAAAACCCACAGTGCAGACTGCTCCACCCTCTACACTCGATGGCATGTCCTTTCTACTCTTACTGTCACGACCAACGGCTTTGGAAACCAGGGGCAGTTGCCAAGAAGTGGCCCTTTTACATCCCAATGATGCGTTGTTAGCAACCCTTTTTGTTTGGGGATGGCGGAGTGGTGCGTGAGTCGGCATGGACTCCGAGGCAGTGAGCAGGGTTTAGGTCCTGCTGTGCTGTGCTGTCCACACTGGACCTGCCGCCTGAGCCAGGGAGGAGGGCCGGGGAGCTGCGCCTCATTCCGTGCCCCTTCGAGATACTAACTGTGGAAGTTACGTCATCTGGAGTCACCTTAGGACCATTCAGCGTAAAGGGGTGGAGTTTTGCCTCTCGATCATGTCACAGCTTGAGGACCTCCTTTGGAGGTGCTAAGGAGATAAATATCTCCATGGAGGCAGGACACAGGCTCACTCCCTGGGAGACATTCCTGTTGAAAAAGCCACATGGAGCTAGGCTGATGGCAGCCAGAGGCCTGAAGCGGGAGGAGCCACGAGGAGACCCACGCCAGCGCTCAGATGCTTCCACTGCCACGGCATCCACAAGAGTCTCCACCCACTGGCCCGTGATCTTCCTGGACACGGCATCATTGCATGTGCTGCATGAGTTTGAAGAGGAATTTGCAGATTGGTACGGGACATATAGGCTAATATCGGACTTATAGACTTGACCTGGGGTGTTTTCTTAATGTACAATTACTCTTTATATAAAGAGTAATATAATGAATTATTACCTATGAATGATTCTTCTGAATTTGTTTCTCTGGTCCACCTGGACTAGAATATCGAGAAGCACACCTTATTCTTTTTGTGAACACACTTGCTCTTGCAAGACCAAAGACGTCTGGATTTCTACTGCCACGGTCATGGCCAACAGCTTGGAAACCAGGCTCAATGGCAAAGAAGTGACCCTTTTACATTCCCATGTGTTGTTAGCAGCTCTTCTTGTTTGGGGATGGTGGGGCGGGGCGTGAAGGTGTGGGCTTTGGCCGACTCATTCCCAGATGAATGTGTCCGTGCAAGGAACATGGACTCCTGGTGGGGCAGAGGGTCACACGCTGAGCCACTCCTCAAACGATCGGCGGTTTGAACCCATCGGCCGCTCCAGGGGAGAGAGAGGTGGCAGTCTGCTTCCCGCGGCCTTGGAGACGCCGACAGGCTGTCCTGCCCGGTCCTGTTGGGTCTCGGGAGTCGACAGCAGTGGGTTTGGGGTATGGTGATCGGTTTGGGGGCATACACACAGCGCCCCCTTTTTCAGACTGAGAAGACCCAGAAATGGGTCTCCTCACATGACTCTTGCCCCTGCAGATTCCAGAGCAGTTTGGGCCCATCCGGACGGTGGCCGAGGGCAAAGGGAATGTCATCTTGATCGGCACCACGAGGAACTTTGTTCTCCAGGGCACGCTGGCTGGGGACTTTGCACCCATCACCCAGGTGCGTCCGGGAGGGTTACCATGGAAGCTCTGCCCCTGGGCGCATCAAGTGAGAGAGGGGTGAGAGAACAGTGATCCCGGGTGGTGGGGGGAGTGTCCAGAGAGAGAGGGGCTGTTCAGGTGGAGATCCCAGCGCCCGGACTAGGGGACACTGTCCTTTCCTGGGGACGCCCAGGGTGGCCTGCAGTATTCCAAGACCCTCACTTTGCCTCGGTTTCTCCAGGGTCACACGGATGAGCTCTGGGGCCTGGCCGTCCACGCCTCCAAGCCCCAGTTCTTGACCTGTGGGCATGACAGGCACGCCACCCTCTGGGACGCTGTTGACCACCGGCCCGTCTGGGACAAGGTCATCGAGGTAGGCCTGCCCGTTCCCTGACGCAGAGGGAGGCCAGTCCTGCAGGAGGTTAGGAGTGGGGCAGGACTGGCCCCAAGGGCTGCTCCTCCCTCCCCCTCAGGTACACAGGGGTGGGGGGACCATCAGAGTTCCTGGGTGTCCAGAATCTGGGGACCCTGAGGTAGTCCTGAATCTACTACATCAGTGTACTTCCTGGGATAGGTTGGGGCCCCGGAAACAGATGGTCTCATTGTCCTCTGCAGCCTCTGAGTCTGACAGTAAAGTTGCAGGTTCTCATTCTTAAACTCAGCATCCCTGTGCGCTGGGCAGAGACTGTCAGATGCCCCGGGCCTCAGGGCGCAAAGAACACTAATTGCACAGGGGCCAATCACCCCCATACATGATGCACTTGACCTCCTGTGTCCTCTTCAATCCAGGCACAGCCTCATGAGGTCAAACGCCTGCTGTTTCACTTTGTTTCCACACAGATTTTACTCTCGGGAAATCGAGGCCTAAGAAAGGGCCTTTAGACTCAGTGATCATAGAGGCCAGGACACAGCTGATGTTTCAAGACTGTGAGCTCTGCAGAATTGGGTTGCCCTGTCTTTCTCCCCTGGAGCAGCTGGCGCTTAACCACTGTGCCACCAGGGCCCTTAAGAGAGACTTCCAAAAACCAAACTTACCGCCATCAAATTGATTCCGACTCGCATGGGCCCTAGAGGGCGGTGTAGAACTGTCCCCGGGTGGGGGTGGGGGTGGGGGAGGTGGGGGGCGGTGTTTCTGAACCTGTCGCTCTTTCTGGGGGTCTGAGCCTGACCGCTCTTCCTGAGTGACCGGTGGTTCTGAACTGCTGAGGGACTCTGCGTGCGGCTGGCTGCCCAACTGGTTAGCTGCTCCACCGCCGGGGGTTAAGGTTGTAAGCAAGAGAACCAGTGTGACTGCCGCTCTGTCCGGAGCCCACCCGGCTCTGCCACTGTGTCCCGTTGTGGAGCCAGCCCACGGTTCTGCCTCGCTGTCAAGGGCACTTGTGACCCTGTTTGGGGGAGCAGCTCTGCCCTCTGGGCCCTCCGCCCCACTGCCCTTCATTCTAGCCTCCACCGCCCCCTCGGAGGTTACATGTTGCATCATGTAACGGTGCACGGGCGTGTGCGCCCCTCGGAAGCACCACCCTGCCTCTCGCATAGCAGGAGCGGAGCCTCCTCCCTGGTCGGCCCCAGCTATGCGCTCACCCAGTGTCTGCAGCCCGAGTGCGCCCCGTGGTCACGCCCCCAGGCAGCCCGGGCCCCCT
Organism: Nesogale talazaci; assembly: GCA_004026705.1. NCBI lineage: Eukaryota > Metazoa > Chordata > Mammalia > Afrosoricida > Tenrecidae > Nesogale > Nesogale talazaci. Next base: position 40,607 of record PVJH01010784.1, read on the forward strand.
ACAGGCAGGCCGCTGTATTACACTTCTCCTTACTGGGCTCCGCCGTTTCACAAGTCCAGGACGCAGGGCAGCCCAGAGCTGGCAGAGCCCTCTCCCCACCCGTGGCATCTCTGCGGCACATCTCACAACGTTTGTTTGAAACCTTCTCCCCGTGCCGGTGCGCCCTTGAACCCTTGGCATGGTGGGTGCCGCTTTGGGCTGCCAGACGCCAGGCTCAGCGATTTGAACCCACCGGCCGCTCCGTGGGAGAAAGAGGAAGCTGACGACTTCCTTAAAGCTGGGCGGCCTGGGAAATGCATGGACCCAGCTCAGCCTTGTCTGGAGGGTGGCCGGCCGTCAGCGTGGAGGTGGTGGCCCTGAGAGGAGAAGGTCTCCAGGCGGGAGAGCCATGGGGGACAGTTCCAGCCCATCTTCCCAGCTCGCTGAGTTGGGATGGACCCCAGGGAGTGAGTTGTCTGTGTGGTTGTTGGAAACTAGCTGGGTGTGACAAGGAATGCAAGTCCCTTCCATGTGAAGGCAGGGAGTTTGGGAGGGGTGTTAAGGCGCTCGGTCGACTACAGTGTGTGCAGGCCTAACTAATAAGCACTGGGAGGTGGGAACAGAGAGCCCTTCTCTCTGGGGTGGTGCTCTGGGGCCCCACGACCCCGAGGCTGCCTGTGATGTGTAAGTGCGCAGAGAGGGCCCGCCGACAGCGCTCCAGGTAAAGTAGGACTCGGTGATCAACTTTCACCTAGGAAGGAGGGGGCATCAGAAGGGAGGAGGGGGACCGAGGCGGGGGACAGAGCGGAGCTTGTGTTGAGGACGTCCTGTTGGCTGGCCGCCCATTTACTCTTCCTTTACGATATTCCAGGATCCAGCTCAGTCTTCTGGTTTTCATCCTTCAGGGTCTGTGGTTGCCGTGGGAACACTGACCGGGAGGTAAGTGGGGGCCTGCAGGGGCTGCTTGTCTGCCGATGGGAAGGGCTGCATTGGTTGTTGGTTGGATTCTCCGTAAGCAGCACAGTGATGTCACCCTTTGGGGAATCTGTGGAAAGTTACGGACCCTTTCTCCCAGGCCAGTGCCCATAACACACACACACACACACACACACACACATCTATATGTATACACATAGACTCATAGAAACACCCCACCCCACCACCACACACAGAACCGTTCATGCACACACATAGACTCATACACCCATATCTCCCACTGTGTTGGTCTGGGTGGACTAGAGAAGCAACTTCATAAGCATGCATGCGTACATAAGAGAGAGTTTTACAGAAAGGGTAATTGTACATTAAGAAAGCATTCCAACTTAGTCTAAGCCCACAAATCTGATAATAGCGCATATGTCCAAATCTATAAAGACTTCTTCAGATTCACGAAACACACTGAATGCAAGATGATCACGAGCCTGATGGGTAGGCCTTTGGACCCCATGACGTTGTAAGCATCTCAGCGCTGACAGGGTCTCCACGTGACTCCTCCGGCTTCAGCGGTCCGGTTGCATCCATGTGGCTTGTCTGGCTCAGGGCACTGGGGTAGCTCTCTGTGGCGTCTCCTCAGGGATGTCTCACAGGAAGTCAGCCTTGTCAGTAGAGAGTCTCCGAGGAAGCAAACCAAGAGAGACTGTGTCTCCTCCTCCAAGAAGGAATTACCACATTTCCCAGAATTCTCAGGAGAAGGCCATGCCCACACAGAGGTCATCATTAGCTATCTCCAGATTGACAGGCTAGACTCCACCCCTATACTCTTCATCCTCAAATTGACACCAGGTTAGGTGAATGCCACACCCACCTCCACAGACACACTCAGACACTCGTATGCCCATATACGCTTATATACCCCATACTACACAATATACACACTCATACTCACACATAGACTCACACCCATATCCTCCACCTCCACACACACAGAAGCACTCATACACCCATATACGCCTATATACCCCCACCACAAAATGTACACACTCATACTCACACATAGACTCACACACACACACACATCATGTGCATTCTTACATGCTCACATACTCATACTCACACCCACCCCACACTCACCCACACAACCACATGCGCATTTATCCCAGTACTCACACAACCACATGCATGTGCGCACGTATGCATCCTCCCTGCCCCAGGCTTCCTCCCCTTATAACTCGTCAATGACAAGACACAGACACGGGGCATCAGTCCACCCCGCCCATCCTGGGCGGTGCCTGCTCATAGAAGTCCCTGCTAGGATGAAGGTCGAAAGCACACACCCCCCCACTCGGTCAGCAGCACGAGGCATCTGGGGAGCACTTGAGATGGGTGTTCTTGGCAGCCTGGCGACCGCTGCATGGATTGGGGGTGACTTTCCTCGCTGCACGGCTGACGGCGCCTTGTCTCACGTTTGGAACAGGTGGTTTGTGTTCGACACAGAAACGAAGGACCTGGTCACTGTCCACACGGATGGGAACGAGCAGCTGTCTGTCATGCGGTACTCACCAGGTGGGGCCCCGTGTGCATGTTAATGTTCAGACACAGACCGAGCGGGACAAAGCCTAGCAAGCCTCGGGTGCCCATCACCCAGCCTCCATCGTCACCACTCTTACCAGCCCACTTGGTCCCCGGATGGACCACTTCTCCTCGGGGCTGGCTCGGGTTCCTGGGGCTGTGGCAGCTTGGTGCTGCCCCCCATGATGAAGGAGACCTGCCTAGGGGGCTCTTTTTAACTGTGTTCAAACTGGCTGCCTGTGAGTGAGCCACCCAGGGGCTTTCCTGCCGCACCCGGGTCCCTAGGAGACAGCTCTCTGGCTGAAGGTGGGGCTCTGCTTCTGTAGCAGTTTTATTGGGGTGTCCTGGAGGGCCTTCCTCTTCCTCACTGGCCCTCAGGGAGATGGACAGCAAACAATGGACACAAAAGCTGCAGCAGCAGTAGCTCAAGCCAGGAAGGTCTGTGCAGATGGCACAGGACCGGCAGTGTCTCCTTCTCCTGTGCGTGGGGCTGCTGTGGGTCAGAACCGACTGACTGGCACCTGGCAACCACATCAGGGCCTGCTTTGCGTGCCACGATTCCCCGCGGTCAGGGAACCGTCAGGTGGGTTTTCATGGATCACCAGTGGTGTTCCCAGCAGCCAGGGCAGGAGGCCCTCACACAGGTCCCACGGTGCTGGTCTTTCAGTTTGTTGACTGCTGTTTTCTTGAGCATTGACTCTGGGTCTAAGCGAGACAGACACCTTGACAGTGTCACCCTTTTCTCCCTTTATCACGTTGCTGCCTGTGAGGAGCTGGGTCTTCCTTACACCCACACTGAAGGCGGTCATCCTTGATCTTCATCAGCAAGGACTTCAAGTCCTCCTCACTGGCAGCACGCCAGGGTGTGTCCTCTGCACATCAAAGATCATTAACCAGCCTTCCTGATGCCACCTTCTTCGTAGGATCGAGCCTCTCCGATGACTTAGTCGGCATCCAGATTGACTAAGTGTGGTGAGAGGACACAGAGCCGGGTCACACCTTTCCTGATCTTAAACCACGCAGGGTTCCCTTGCTCTGTTCACACTGCTGCCTGAGTCCAGTGGAGTGTTCTGGAATTCCCCGTCTTCTCAAGGCTAGCCAGAGTTCGTTCATGATCCGCTCAGTTGAATGACTTCCTATAGTCATTAAAACACAAGGCAGCCTCTTTCTGGTGTTCTCTGCTTCGAGGCAAGATCCGTGTGACATCAGCACGGATGTCCCTTGGTTTGTGTCCTCTTCTGAGTCCGGCGTGAGCCTCTGTCGGTGCCCTGCTGCAGCCAGTGTTGGGTGATCTCCAACAAGACGCTCGTTGCTTGTGATGTCGACGATAGTGTCCTGTTTGACCATTCTGTTTGGGTCACCTTTCTTGGAGTAGGTACTGAGATGGGATGTCTTCCAGTCATATGGCCAAGTTGGCTTTTCTCATATTTCCTGGTCTAGTCGCGTGACTGTATCCAGTGTTTCAACAGCGTGTTGAAGCATTTCTATGGCTGTTCCATCACTTCCTGGAGCCTTGACTTTGGCCAAGGCTTTCAGTGCAGCTTGAACTTCCTTCCGCATCACTGCTTCTTGCTCATTCTTTAAAGGCTGGGAGGTATCACTCTTTCCTAAAGTGGGTGATACTGGCTCCCCTGGGGGGCTCTAGAATTCTACCACAGGGTGTTGCAAAAGACCACACGGTACGCTACAGAAGTTTGTCATTTCTCGGAGTACCTGAGTCTCTTTTTTTCCCTGAAAGGAGAGGACAATGTGCCAAAGACACTTGGGAACCCGTGACCCCTCCGTCATCTTTGTCCTTAAATCGTGAGCTTGGCTTTCCTGAACCTGTTAGCAACATCACAAATGGCCCTGACTCCTACGAGCCCTGGGCGCTCGGGAGCGGGCTGGCGAGGAGGTCACACCGTGGGGCTGTTTTTCTAACATGTGTTGCCCGCAGGTTGCTGCCTGCTGTGCCCTCACCACTCGGTGTGGGAGTTAGGCTCTGAAGTCAGCCTTTCCAGGGTGCAAAACAGCTTTTCATGGAAAACCCCATGAACTTGGCCAGCTCCCGCTCCTCCTTAGCACCTCATTTTCCTCTCCAGGAAGTGGGGGTGAGCTTGTCTGCCGAGCACACCAATGCAGGGAGAGCAAGGGCAGTGCCCGGTGTGCGTCAGAGCTGTCCTGGTCCCTTGCCTTCCAGGAGGACTTGCTGTGAGCATTGCTGGAGGGGTTGAGGGTGGGGGTGATTGTCACACGGCACCCTGGCATTCCCCAGGGCACAGGCTCCCAGACTTATTTGAACCGCAGCACCCCCCCACACCCCCCAGTAATTAAAAACTTCTGTAGTCCATGACCCAGGATAAAGTGTAGGTATTGCTTCTGTGGCCCAGCACTGCCTCCCAGGGGTGCTCTCAGCCACACTAGGACTGTCCGTAACCAACAGGACCTGTTAGCACTAGACTCCCTGGACCTGTTGTGGACAGTCAGCACCCTGTTCTAGTCAGCCTGACCAAGAGGTCCTGCAGTGCGTTTCCTGGGGATCAAGGAGCAAGCAGAGCAGGTCTGGGGAGATCAGCCTGGGGAGATCCCCCCCGCCCCCCGCCTTCTAGAGGCCTGGGCAAGTGCTGTCCAGGGAACTGTCCGTCTCCATGCAATGGCTTCCTGTGTCACTTCTCATGGGCGGAGGAACAAGCATGGAGTCACTGCCAAGACACCCTAGCCCCCTCCTCTGCCTTCAGTCCAGGTCCTCCTAGACTCCAGGGTCCTCATGAGGCACCGTCTAGCCCTGGCCCTCTGGTGGCGCAGCTGGCAGGGTCTGGCCCCAGCTCAGTTTCTGCTCGTGGTGAACAGCTCACATCGGTGCAGGCATCCAGGCCTGGGTCCTGAGACCTGAGTCCAGGGGAGAGGAGGGGCCAGGTCGGGTGGTGGCAGGGTCCAACCTGGACCTTGAGGCAGTGGGGCCTGCCAGGCAGGGACTTATTGAGCCAGTCCGCCCGGTGTGTATCGTCCAGCAACGGTGACCGAGTGTGGAGGACTCACTCCAGGGACCGCTCATGGATGTGGGTGGTGATTTTCTCCACCCTCATAGCTGACAGGGGGTCGCCATCCCTGGTCAGACTGCGAACCCCTGTCCTTTCCCAGATGGGAACTTCCTGGCCATCGGCTCCCACGACAACTGCATCTACATCTACGGGGTCAGCGAACTCGGCAGGAAATACACGCGCATCGGCAAGTGCTCGGTAAGCGTGCCCACCCGCCTTCTGGACGGAACTCTCACTGCCCGCCAGGGCACATGGGGCATCTGGAAGGACCGCCCATGACAGCCCGGGTACATGGGGCATCTGGAAGGGACACCCACTGTACACTTGGGTACAGGGGTGTCTGGAAGATCCCCACCGTGGTGTCCCTTCCCCAGGGTCATTCCAGCTTCATCACGCACTTGGACTGGTCGGTGAACTCCCAGTTCCTCGTGTCAAACTCAGGAGACTACGAAATCCTGTACTGTAAGTAGGGCCTGGAGGCCGTTGGGGGCTTAGTCTCGTGACTGGGTGCAGGGCGGGTTTCAGGGCACGAGCCCCTCAGGGCATGCAAAGGAAGAGGAGGCAGGGTCTGCCCTAAAATCCTGGACACAATTGTCCCCCAGCCTTCTCCCAAGGCAGAAGGAGATGGAGGGTGACAGCCTGAAGCCCCCCCCAAGACTTTCCTTTAGTGTAAGGTGACCAGACATCCCACTTTTAAACATTTGTTGCATGTCCCGCAGCATTTTAAAATTAAATATATTACAATACTATTTTTGCATTCTATGAAAATTTTTGTTGCTCCATATAGACCAAATTTTTAAACAAGAACCCCCCATCCCCCCCGCTCCCCACCCCCCAGTCAATGGTGTCCTGCTTAAAATCTGGTCACTTTACTTAGTGTTGGGCAAGCTGTCACAGTGAGCAGGCCACTTTGGCCCCCCTCAGCAGGGGAGGGGGTGTGTGGAGGGGGTCAGGGGATGTGGAGGGAGGGGATGTGTCCTCAACACACCTGTACTTGCTTTCCCAGGGGTGCCCTCCGCGTGTAAGCAGGTTGTCAGCGTGGAGACGACGAGAGACATTGAGTGGGCGACGTACACCTGCACTTTGGGGTTCCCCGTCTTCGGTACGTGTTCTGCAAGTGCCCGTGGTGTGCAAGCCAAGACCAACCGGCTTCAGAGTATGCCTCCTCCGTCTCTCTGGAACCTCCCAGCTGTCAGTCTGGCCACGGGCTCTGGCCCACAGGAACCCCGAGCTCCCAGGACCACAGGACCCCCATTGGTGCCCCCACTCCTGGGAGGGGTGTGGAGACCCAGAGAAGCCCTCTGGGAAGTGAGGTGCGGGGGAAAGGGTGTCCCTGCTTACTGCTGTCTCTGCTGCAGGCGTGTGGCCGGAAGGCTCTGACGGCACGGACATCAACGCCGTGTGCCGGGCCCATGAGAAGAAGCTGCTGTCCACCGGAGATGACTTTGGCAAAGTGCACCTCTTCACGTACCCCTGCTCCCAGTTCAGGGTGAGCTTCATGCCCACAGCTTGCCTGCCCGCTGCGGGCTGAGCAGGAGTGCGCCCGGTTCGATCGGGTACATGCTCAAGGGCCTGCTCCCTCTGTCCTCTCCTCGTCTTTCTGAGCTTGAACCTCCTTCACCCTCAGCCCCTCCGGGGACACAAAGGCCCCACCCAGTGGATGGGACCAAGCAGAAGAGCTGACTACTGACTCCAGAACCCTCCTAGTCTCAAATACTGGTTGTTTCAGATAATATTTTATTGTGTGTTCAGTGAGCCGTTGGCAGGGCCACGTTAGGTGCCCAGGTGACAACAGACATTGCAGTTTATACAGCGGGCCCCATTTCAAGACTCTTGTGCCCCTGTCTCCGGCCCACCCCCCTACCCCCTCCATTCCCCCATCTCTGTTTAGGGAGACTCTTCCCCTTGAGGTCTCAGGTAGATGATTTTTTTAAACTGTTTCTACATTCTGGGGTTTTTAATTTTTTAAAGCTCACACTCTTCTTCTCCTTCAGGAATTTTTACTTGTGCCATTCATTGACCTTTGATCATAGCCCAACTTAGCATCTCTTGGCTTTCAATTCTGTCATGTTTCGGGCACTAAGTGGAGATTTGCAGAGCAAATGCACTCGCCGTTCCGGGGTTCAGACACCTTTTATTTCCCGTGGTCGTCGATGGCCTTCCCCCAGGGGCACTGCACTCACAGAGGGAGTCTCCGTTTGTATGGACCAATCTCTTAGGCCTGCTTTTAAAGTTCCCCGGGTCCGTAGGCAGTCACACCAGGAGGTGCCATGAAGTCTGACCCTGGTCAGAAATGGAGTCCAGGGCGGCACTGCTCTCCCCCGGCCTCACGATGCTCCTCACTGGCCTGGTCGGTGTTTGTGCAGAGTCTGGTTAGAGCTTCTGTTCCTCTGTGTTGCTTTGGAGCCTCGGTCTAGTTTGTGCAAGACTGTTCTAGAACAGCGCTCGACAGACTGCAGCTCACAAGCCACAGGCCGCTCTTTGAGAATGTACACGTGGCCCTGAAGGAAAACCAAAAATTAAAATTAAATGACCATAGTTTCACGTGAAACATTCTTCATTCTTTTCTTTTCTTTCTTTTTCTTTTCTTTTCTTTTCTTTTTTTTTTTTGTGGCATCACTGCCCTGGTGGGAGTAGGAAGCCCAGCCTTGCTCCTGGAGAGCTGCTGCTGGATTTGAACCCAGGCCATAGTCCCGCGCACAACCACTACGCCACTAGGGTTCAGCCGAAAATTCTCATTCTTTTTTTTTGGCGGGGGGGCATCACTGCCCTCTGGTGGTTGTGGGAGGTACCCAGCGCTGCTCTTGAGAGTTGCTGCTGGATTTGAACCGCCAAACCCGAGGGTCGCAGTCCTGCGCTCAACCACTTACGCCCCCAGGGCTCAGCCCAAAAATTCTTCATTCTTAATAAATCATTTTATTGGGGCTCATACAACTGTGATCACAATCCATATATGCATCCACTGTGCCAAACACATTTATATATTTGTTGCCATCATCATATAGAAGTCTATTTACATATGTACATGCCTGTTTTTAGAACTCTCTAAATGCCCTTTGTCTCCTACCTCTTTCCTCTATTTCCTTTTACTTTCCTCTTGTTCCACTCCTATGTTCAGTCTTCATTTGGGTTTCGGTAATTTCTCTCGATTACATTACTCTTTTGTTTTCTGGGGGGGGGGGGGGCGCGTCACTGCTCTCCGGTGGTGGGAGTAGGAGACCCAGCCCCACTGCTGGAATTGAACCTCCGTCCCAGTGGGCCGCAGTCCCGCGCACAACCACTATGCCACCGGGGCTCAGCCCCTTATCTTCATTTTTTAAATGTATAAAATTCTTAAAAGCTACAGGTCAGATAGTTAAAATCTATAGATGACTGGGACGGAGGTTCAGTTCCAGCAGTGGGGCTGGGCCTCCTACTCCCACCACCAGAGAGCAGTGATGCCAAAAAAAAAAAAATCTATAGATGGCTCTCAAATAATTTTTTTTGGGGGGGCATCACTGCCCTCTGGTGGGAGTGGGAGACCCAGCCTTGCCCCTGGAGAGCTGCTGCTGGATTTGAACCACCAAGCCAGTGGGTCACAGTCCCACATTCAACCACTACGCCACCGGGGCTCAGCCCTCAAATAATTTTTAGATTGTTGTAAGGGATAATCTTCTGACCTCTAACAGGTAGCAGGCACAATTTAGTTTGCATGGAGATTTTTTTTTTCCTGCCATTCTAGAATATTAGGCAGCAATCACATTCTAATTAGTATGAAGCATTTTCCCCTTTGTCCTTCATTCTAGAATTCCAGTAACCTGGTACCGTCTAGTTTGTATGGAGCGTTTTTCTTTTTTCTTTTTCCTTCTGTAAATAGGAATTTTTTTTATTTTTTAACATTTATTGGGGGGCTCATACAGCTCTTATCACAATCCCTACATTCATCTGTTGTGTCAAGCACGTTTGTATATATTCTGTCATCTATCGTTCTCAAAAACATTTTCTACTTGAGCTCTTGGTATCAGCTCCTCATTTCCCCATTCTCCCTCCCTCATGAACCCTTCACAATTTATATTTTTAAAAATCTCATGTGTTACACCGACTGTTGTCTCCTTTCACCCACTTTTCTGTTGCCTGCCCCCCGGGAAGGGATTATATGTAGATCATTGTAATTGGTTCCCCTTTTCTATTCCCACTTTCCCCTTCCCCTCCTGCTATCCTTACTTTCATTACTGGTCCCGAGAGGGTTGTCCGGAGTGCTGCTCTGTGCTTCTAGAACATGTGATAGCAGGACACGGTCTAGTTCGTATGAAACATTTCTCTCTATGTCTCTCTTTTCCAGGCTCCAAGCCACATCTATGGCGGGCACAGCAGCCATGTCACCAACGTGGACTTCCTGCACACGGACAGCCACCTCATCTCCACAGGCGGCAAGGACACGAGCATCATGCAGTGGCGGGTCATCTAGCCCCCGTGAAGCACGGCGGCCGAGGTCTCGGGCCCCCTGCCCCCCTCACCCCCGCAGACACAGACCCCCCACTACACTTGGTCACTGTGATACCTGTCCTGTTATCTAGAGTCTCCCAAACCTCAGGAAAAAGGCGCCCTCGGCCAGCTCCCTTCGCCTGGAGAATGGTGGGCAATGCCTCTCTACACGTGCGGGACAGTTCTGGGGGGCCGTCCGCAAAGACCCCAAGGTTTACGTGACACCCACAGCCCAGGCTGCCAGCTCAGGCCTGGCCACTTTTCTATGAACTCCACAATGGTCACAGAATGCCTTCTAAAGCCTGTGTATCGTCTCTGCTGGTGCCCGCCTGGCATGCGTGCGAGCGGGGGATGGAGGACAGGGTGAGGTTCTGGATCGCTGGGTGGTGGGCCCTCCTGGGTGAGCTGGGGGAGTGAAATGAGCGACCCTGGTCAGCACAGCTGAGTCAGGGGACACACAGCCCAGAGGGGGTAGGCTATCATTTCCAAGCTGTCACTAACTCTTGGGGGGGGGCGGGGCGCAAACCTGGTGAGGAAGCGAGGTATAGAGGGGTGGGTGCCCATATCCTTTCCCTCTACTGCAGACTGACTGGCCCCTGGGGGCACTCCCCCTGAGACAGCCATGCCGAACCAAGTGTAGCCCCTCAGGGCGAGGGCACATGGCCAACGTCCTCCACCCCCGCCACCCCTGCCCCCTCCCCACAGCCGTCCAGACATGGACCCACCCCCACCTCCATGTCACCACAGGCCTGGTGAATGTTGTCCTGGGACAGGGTCGGCGTGATTCTGAAGGAGCACTATCGGGCTCGGCTCGCCTGTCCCGCGCTCACGGACCTTGTATTTTTGTATTTTAAGACCAAGTGTAGCTCAAGTCAGAAAGATGAGTTTGAACCGGCCCCGGGGCTCCGCGCAGGGCCCCTTCCAGGAAGCACCCACGTATGGCTCCTCCCACCGGGAGGCCAGGTTGGCTGGTGGAGTCACCCACCTGTCGTCCGTGGCCCAACTTTGTCACGGAGGCCTTGGCCACGTCATCGCTCGTGTGACTGATCGAAACCTGCTATTTACACTGGGGGCTGCCTCTCGGACTGACGCCAGGAAAAGCAGTGGGCAGGCTTCAAAGCCCAGCCCCCACTGCCTGCCCGGCCCGGGCCGCTGACCGGGGCCGCTGACCGCTGACCGCTGACCGCTGACCGGGGCTGCTCTGCAGCACTCGTCCTGTAGCGCCGCGGGCAGGCCAGGAGCAGGCACTGGTTTGTACCCGTATCACATATATTCTATGATGAAATAAAGCCACAGCGGTGGATTTCCTATCGACCACACTGATGAATGTATATGCATTAAAATATTTAAAACGAGGCGTGGCTGCGCCAGGCTCTGTGGCGGGCGGGCGCAGGTCTGCGCTCTCCTGGGCCGTGGGGAGCGCGCTTGCTCCACTTACCTGCGTCAAGACAAGACGGGGATCAAGGCTTCGTCTTCAGTCAAGGCCTGCGGGGCTGGCCGACATGGTTGTGTGCGTGCACAAAGGTACGCCGCGCCCACGCCATCTTTGGGATTCATAGCAGAGGCAATAGCGAGATGGGGTCAGGGAGGAGTCTGGAGGTGCGGCGTTGGGGCCTCGTGGTGGCCGAGGAGCGTGTCAGTGGAGCGCCTGTTCTGCCCACAATCGCCGTGTTCTGGGTGGAACTCCGGACCGGCCACGGGGTCGCCTTTCCAATGGCTTATACCCTGGGCTGCTCATCATGCAAGGTCAGCAGTTCAAAACTGGAAGCCTCCCTGCAGGAAAGACGAGGCTCTCTATGCCAGTAAACAGGTGAGGTCTTGAAACCCACAGAACCTACCTTGCCCTGTTGGGTCTCTATCATCCGGTTAGCGGGAGGTCCCGCCGGAGGAGACGGGTCTCTATAAAGGAGGAGCAGAGCCTGCAGACGGGGCCTCAAGCATGCTTTGCAATGCTGCTGCAGCAGCTGGGTCCTGTGTGCCCATTGCACAGGGAGGAAGACAGGGACAGAGTGTCCCAGGACACAGCAGGCTCCAGGCTGCCCTTATGAGCCACCCCAGTTGTGGGATATTGTGGCCCTTGGAAATATCCACTCTCATTAACAGCAGATTTCGAACCACACAAAAAAGAAACCCAGACATCCCCCGGTCCCCAGAAGCAGCCACCCCGAGCTCCCCGCTTTTCTAGACGTGTCCCGTGGATAGCATGTGAGACCTGTGATGCGCAGTACTACCTTTCTTGTGTCATTTTCCAAGCACGTTGCCATGGCACTGCATAAATCTTTATAAATCACGCCCATTGGCCACGGTGCACACCAACTGGGTCACCGGGCCTTCCCTGTCCCTCACACTGAGACTGCTGGAATCAGAGCATGCCGGGGAGCTCCCCTGGGGATGCCTTGTCCCCAGGTGCTGTCCCTCAACCACAAAGACTTCTCTGACACCCCAGCCCTTGCACCTCCAGCCCTTGCACCTCCTCTTCTCAATCCTTCATCCATCCACTCAGAACCACCATGTCCCCCACCCCAGGAGGGCCTTTCCTCACCCGAGACTGGCCTCACAGTGTCTGGTCCTGCCCTCTGTGGCCCTTGCCTCTAAGCCATGGGATAGCTGTGAGCATTCAATGCATGGCCCTGCCAGCTTGCCGGGCTCAGAGGTGGGTGTCCACTTACCCTGTGCCATGGGCTAACACAGCCTGGACCTAGGAGCACCAAAGCTAGGGGTCTTGGAGATGGGCCTGAAGGCAGGGAACCTTGGGAATAGTGAAGGACCCCTCGTGATAAATGCATGGACATGCAGTCTATTCCAGCCTGTCTGACCAGCTGGCTTTGTTCCCAGGAAGCCCACTCACCAAGGCCATCCATCACCTCTGTGGGCTAGGGTAGGTGGCTGAATGAGTCACCTGTTCTGCCCCTCAATCGCTGCATTCTGAATAGATCTCCAGACCAACCTCAGGGGTGGTAAGCAGGGTGAGCATATGCCCAGGGCCTAGATAATACAAGACACCAGTGGTCCAAAGCTGAGACCCAGAGATGTCAAGAACAAGGAGTTAGCAGAACATCCAATGACTGACACTACCTGGCTGCGGAGACTGTGCCAGCAGGAAGTGAGATTCACACAGGGTCATGGGCGCCATTGACATCTGTCTCCCACTGTCCCCTCCCTTTCATTGAGACTCCTTATTGGGGCGGATTTCTTGATCATAATCTGTTTCTTTCTTTTCTTTTCTTTTTTTTTTTTGGCATCACTGCTCTGGTGGTGGAAGTAGGAGGCCCAGCCCCACTGCTGGAATTGAACCTCCGTCCCAGTGGGCCGCAGACCCGCGCACAACCACTACGCCACCGGGGCTCAGCCCGAAGAATTTTTGTTTTTCTTTGTTTGGTTTTTATTTGGGGAGCATCACTGCCCTCTGGTGGTGGGAGTAGGAGGCCCAGCCCCACTGCTGGATTTGAACCTCCAACCCAGTGGGCCGCAGAATCTGTTTCTTTCTAATAACAAAGAGAGGCGGGTGCGGGCTGTGAAATTCTTGCTGTACTGGATCTAGCAGGTGGGTCACTGGGCACCATTTGACCCTTACAGCCTCATTTTCAATGGTCTTCAGCTTCAACTTGAGCTTGCATGCGCGCCAGCGAGGCACGTGGCGGTCTGTTCCCTGGTCTGTGACAGTCTGGTTGCAGTTGCTGGTGCTAAACTCCTCCCCTGGGACAGGGACAGGCTGCCCCCTTGCCTGCACCACGGAGCTGTTTTTGACCCTGTTGTCTTGAGCGCTCTCCCCACTTCTGTTTCTCTGGTCAACCATTGTCGCTCAGCTTAAAAGTCCCTTCCTCTCGGAAGCCTTCCCAGCACATGGGCTCTGGGATGTGGCTCTCCTATGTGCCCACACTGCCTGGGCATCGTCTTATCACACTGAGTGACGGGCTCAGCGGACTATCTCCCAGGAGGATGGCCATTGCCCCTGTGTGAGTGTACTGCAGGGCTGGTATGACAGCCACCCTAAGCTGGGGAGGGGCTGTCAGGCTACTCCATCAACTGGGGGGCTTGATGGGGGTGGGTTGTTGTTTTGAACTCTGGAAGTGTCTGTCATGCCGCTCCCTTCCCCGGGCCCTGAAGAAGAATGTCACAGGTCTCTCCCAGTGGCTGGGATGGACAACGACACTTGGGGTTCTTGGCCCAGGAAGACATGGCCTCAACCTCGACTGCCATCCGCACAGAATCAACCTTCCCTGGATCTGTCTGCCTCTCCGGTCTTCTCAGGCAGGATCCAGGTCACCCTGTGCCAGCCACACTGATGGCACCCGCAAAGACCCTCTCTCCAAAGAGGGGAGTGGTCACAGGAACAGGGTGACCAGGGCTTTAACATGCCTTTGAGGCCATGGTGACCACAACTCAATTCACAACACTTTCTGACACAGAAAGTGTCCATCTGTGTCTGCCTTCAAGGCAGTGCTGAGACTCCCAGGTTGTCCCAGGACTGGAGCCTGGAGTGCAGAGGGGGTAGGTGATGGAGCTTGTGTTAGGTTCTTGTGTTGCCCTTAAAACACCTTGTTGTTGAACTGTCTGACGCAGAGTGACCCTACAATCCAGGGCGGGACGGCCCCAGAGGGCTTCCGAGACTGTGGACTCTGAGGCATCAGAGGGGCTGCTGGGCTCCGACCGCCGCACGGACCGTTCAGCTCGCAGAACGAGCACCGCGTGGCGGCACCACCAAGGCTCCACTTGGCCCTTTGCCCTGTGGACTTGACTGGTCAGTCTGTCTGCAGGGAGCAGCTAAGGTTCAGAGGACAGCCACATCGCTCTGTGCCCTGGCGTATTCTGCCGGGACCGTTTCCAAAGTGACACTAGCAATTTGGCAGGCTGCTGCTTTTTTAGCAAACGAATCCTTCCTTCCTCCCTTTCTAAGCCTCTTCCTGGCGGAAGGCGCACAAAGACTATTTTTACCACGGAGCTGTAAACCTCGCCATTCTCCGAGAGGAAAGTCGGGTGTCTGTGGAGAGCTGTCTGTCAGCCCCAGTCTCTTGCCGCACTCTGGGTCACCCGGAGAAGCGATCTCACAGCACGTTCCAAATGCAGCAGTGGGCTAAGGAGCAGCAGCATGCATGCTATGCGCACTCACACACACACACACACACACACACACACACGCCTCCGTTTGGTGGCTATTTCAGCTCTCCAGCACTGCTAGAACAGGAATGTCACAGCCTGGCTTTAATAAACAAGAAGCTCTTCTCTCCCAGTCAGAGAGACTAGAAATCTGAATCCGGGGGCCCTGCGCATAGGCAGAAGAACTTCTCCTCACTCCCAGGTCTGGTGGGAGGGTCCTTGTCTCCTTTCAACAACTGTGGGCTCAGCAATCCTTTCTGAACTCCATATGCCTTGGCATCCATCTTTGCCTGGGTCTAGGTGGTGCTCAGCACAGGGACTCCCAGAGCCAATGGACACGATGGGCTGCCAATTCTTTCTCTGTGATAGTCAAGGCCCATCTCCCCCCCCCCCCCGCCACCCCTTTTGGCTCATCCATTTGGCTCTTTTCTTTCCTATCATCTTTGTAAGAGCATAGGTGATTCAGGCCACAGGAAAGGCACCCTTTACATCCCCTCAGGGAGGACCGTGACCTGTGTGAGTACGGTGTATCCTGCCCGGATGCGGTGCCATCAACTTAACCCACATAAGCCGAGTCTCCTTTTGTCGTAGATGTCGAGTCAGTTCTGATCCATAGCACAACAGCGAAACATTGTATGGTCCTGCCCCCTCCTCACAACTGCTCCTAGGCCAGAGGCCATTGTTGCAGCCAGAGTGGCCATCCATCTCGTTAAGGACCTTCCTGTTTTCCACTGTCCCTCCACTCTACCAAGCATGTCCTTCTCCAGGCACTGGAGTCTGTCCAATGTGTCCAAAGTATACGCCTTGCCATCCTTGCCTCCCAGGAGCACTCTGGCCATCCTTCTAAGGCGGATCAGTTGTCCTTTTGGCAGTCCAGGTGCATTCGGCCGAGTTGTCTAAAGAAACAAATTATTTGACATTCAAGAGAGAACTTTATATCAAAGAGCAATTGTATCTTAAGCAAACATCTCAGCCCAATTGAGATCAAGTCCATAAGTGTGATATTATCCCATATGTCTCATACCAGTCTATAAATTCCTCTTCAGACCCATGAACACATGCAATGATGCCAAATGCAGGAAGATCACAGGTCAGTAAGTGGAAAATCTTGTGGATCCAGCAGCAGTGGAAGCATCTCAGTAGTGGCGTGGGTCTCCATCAACTCCAGGGCTCTGGCTCCATCAGCCTAGTTCCATGTGGCTTGTCACCAGGAATGTCTACCAGAGAGCGTGTGACCCGTTCCGCCTCTAGGAAGAAAGGCAGGAGTTCCCAGAAACCTCAGGACAAAGCCATGCCCACACAGAAGCCACATTGGCTATGACCTGATTGACAAGCTAAACTCCACCCCTTTGTCCAATTGGCAAGAGATTATGCCACTTGCCCACCATGGTCCTTTCAATGTTCTTCTGCAGCACTGTAATTCAAATGCATGGACTCTGCCCCAGTCTTGCTCATTCAATGTCCAACTTCCACACGTGCAGGGGGCAGTGGAGAATCCCAGGGCTTGAGCCAGGCTCCCCTCACTCCTCCCAACACCACGCTTGCTCTTCAGCATTCTCTTGGGCAGCAGACGACCTCAGGCAGCACACCTTTTGATCTTGACCGCTGCTTCCAGGAGCATCGATTGTGGACCCAAGCAAGACGAAATCCTTGACAGCTTCACCCTTGGCTCCATGTATCGTGAGGGAATGGCAGTCCTCTTTCACACACCCCAATCCTGTGGCAGGACGTGACTCCTCCCGTCCTTTGGACGTGTTGTCAGGAGGGGCCAGTTCCTGGAGCAGGACATCATGCTTGGTCGTGTGGAGGGATGGTGACAGAGTGGAAGGTCCTCAAGGAGATGGGTGGACGCAGTGGCTGCCTCGATGGGCTCAGGCGCAGGG
The DNA here is from genome assembly GCA_004026705.1 of Nesogale talazaci. Lineage (NCBI taxonomy): Eukaryota > Metazoa > Chordata > Mammalia > Afrosoricida > Tenrecidae > Nesogale > Nesogale talazaci. The sequence goes on from PVJH01010784.1 coordinate 57,558, forward strand.
ACGATGGCGCGCACGGGGCGGGCCAGGGGAGCGTTTCCTTCCGTGGCATCCGGGTCACTGTGGGTCTGAACGACTCGGTGGCACCCCACAGCAAGAAAAGCAACAGGCTAGGTCCATTTGGGAACCCGGAATCTCCGCCACGGTTCTGCCCTGCAGACTCTGGAGGGGGGTCAGCTCTCTGCTTCTCTCAGCCACCTGGCTGAGCTTCAGGTCTGGCACCTCTGCTCCCTTAGCTCTGGATGGCCCGGCACTTCTAGCCTAACCGGGTGGGGACCCCACTCTGTTGGCCCAGCAGGTACTCTGTGTTTCAGTCTCTGGGACTCGGCAGCCCATGAGCCACAGCCTGGGGCAGAGAATCAAGTTGATGAAGCTCTGGCTCATTGGAACCTCTGAGGTTGTGGCCCCTGAGATGCAGTCCATCACTCACGTGACCTTTCTACTTGTAACCCCTGTATGGGGTGTGTGGTCATTTCTGGCCTCTATGCCTGTGGTTTGGGGCGGTCGACCCCGGGTCTTATAGGGTTGTTATGTAATGGCACCGACTCAATGGCAATGAGGTTGGAGTTTGTGTGTGTGTGTATGTGTGTGTGTGTGTGTGTGTGTGTGTGTGTGTGTTTGCTTGCTTTATGCCTCTGGTTACAATATCATTTTTGGAGGGAATTTTCTTGGTGAGATTAAGGTGGGGTGTAGCCTGGGTCTCGTTTATACTAGAGGATGGGACTTAAGTCACCCCCTCTTTTTTTCTCGGGGGGGGGGGCTGGTCTGCTGAAAGTCCCAAACCATACCTCCTGCAAAGCCTTTTCTCTCTGTAAGAGTCCCCCCCCCGGGGCGCCCAGACCCGCTGAAGAAGGAGAAGTGCCAGGGGAGCAGGCACAAGCGCTCTGCTTGGAGGGAGTGAGGCCGAGACCAGAGGCTGCACCACGGAAACCAGGAGAGAGAGCGGAGGGCAGGTCCAAGACTAAGCCTAAATGACTCCTCTCCCCTCCCCTCCCCTCCCTCACCCCACCCCGCCCCGTCCTGAAGCCTTCTCCCTGGGTGCCACCCCAGGTCACTTCCAGCTGCCCCAGCAGCTCTCTGGGTTCAGTGTGGCCCTCACACCTGGGGGGACCCAGAGCGAGAGCAGAGTTCTGGCCAAGGCCGCCAGGGCATGTGGGCTCCCAGCACATTTCCAGTCAGTCTCCATGGCCGTATCTACACAGCCCTGAGCCCAATAGATCGCCAGCGAGGGAGTTGGAGGTGCACCCTGCCATGGGTTGGTTTTAGGGTTCAATCCGATTGAAACTCCATGTAATGCCCAGCAAGCCCATCGGCCAGGCAGACCTGCCCCTGCAGGTTTCCGAGACAGTTTAGGGGAGTAGAAAGCCTCGTCTTTCTCCCCCAGAGCGGCTGGTAGTTCCAAACTGCTGGCCTTGCCCAGCCCAACTCCCAACCACCTTGCCACCAGGACGCAGTGGCTGCTGGGCGCGAGCCTTCTGACCTCAGCAGGGCGCTTGCACAGCGTGCCTCCAAGGCTCCCTGCAGCTGCGCTGCCTGGCCGTCCTTTCTGACACTCAGCCATGGCCTCTTGGTCCTGAGCGGAAAGGAGACAGGGACCGTCTTATTTATAGTTCTTGTGTCACCCTACAATTACCGCGCTTGCTCGCTGCCTGGGCTCGGGGTTCCGGTTCCCTTCCTTTCCCCAGGCCTTGTGGGACTGCGTTGACCCTCCCCTATTTAACCCCCCATTAGTATGTCTTAAAGCCTTCAAGCTTCGTTATTTTCTGTTTCTTACTCTTATTCCTCAGCATTTCTTTCTTCATTTTGTTGTGCTTTTTCAGCTGACTCGATTGCCTCGTTCACTGCTTTGCATTCCTTGTGATAATAGGTGGGGGTGGGGGTGGGGCAGGCGGTTAGGTGCTTGACTGCCAGCCGACAGGGGCGCCACTTGAACACCCCTAGAGATGACTCGGGAGAACCTCCTGGGGACCCAACTCCAAAAGGTGGAGACAAGGAGAGAGGCGGGAGTTCTCTGCAGCACGTGAGGTCGCCCAGAGTCAGACCCGACAGGTGGCCGCTGCCTTCTGGTCTTCCTACACAAACGTGGGAAGTTGGTCTGGAAAGAAACACGGTCAGACTGTCCCTGAGACGGGAGGATGTGACACGTCGCCTCATCTACGTCGGACATGGTATCGGGAGGGGCCCGGTCCTGGAGAAGGAAGTCACTGCTGGTAATGCGGAGGGGCAGCGAGGAAGAGGAGGACACGGACCCGATGGGTGGACACAGCGTCGGCGGACTCAGGAGTAGGAAGCCTCGTGTTCCTTCTGCTGTGCAAGGGAACTGCCTAGAAGGCAGCTAACCCCAATGACAACTTGACTTTAGACCACACTTTGTTTACCGGCTCACCAGGGGATGGGAAGGACCAGTTCTCCATTTCTTGGCTATTATGAATCACGAGGCTACGAACATCCATGGGCATGTTTGTGCATGGATCTGTATTTCCATTGCCTGTGTTTTCTTGTGGGCTATCCTACGAAGGGGCCCTGGTGGCAGAGTGGATTAGATATCGGGCTACTAATGGAAAGGTTGGAAGAAAAGACCAGGCAGTCTGCTTCTGGAAGATTCACAGCCTGAGCGACCCCGCCTGCCTCGGGTCCGTGTGCTTTGGAGTCAGCATGATGGCAGTGCATGATCTGTCCCTCCCAGGCCAAACTCACTGCCACGCTAAAGGGCAGGGAGGAGCTGCCCCTGCCCGTTTCAGAGACTGTAACTCCTCGGGAGTAGAAAGCCCGGTCTTTCTCTCTCGGAGCAGGTGGTGGTTTCGAACTGCTGACCTTGCAGTTAGTGGCCCGAGGAATAACCACTAGAACAGAAATGCTGGGTCAAGCGCTAACTTTATGTCTAATGTTTTGAGGACTTGTTGAATGGTTCTCCAAAATGCCCAAACCATTAAAAAATCCCAACAGCAATGTATGAGGATTTCAATTTCTCCGCATCTTTGTCAACACTTGTTACTATCTGTTACTTGTCAACACTTGTTAGTGTCTGCATTTTTTTGTACAGTCATTCTAGGGTGAGATGGAATCTCAAGGTGGTTCTGATTAGCCTTTCTCTCCCAGGCTAGCGGTGTTGAGTTCTCTTTACGAACCATTTGTAGAGCTTATGTGAAGACATGTTATGTTAGGCTGGGTTCCCTGAAGAAGCACAAATAGGAACACTTCCATAGGAATACATGCAGATAGGTTTATATTCAGGAAAGGACCCACAGAGTTAGTTGTTGACATGGGCAGGTTCCAAGCCCGTGGGTCAGGCATCAGGCTGGAGGAGTCTCCTGATTATCAGGGGCTGAGAAACCCAAGACCCTCAGTCAAATGGCAGGCTTCTGGCTGCAGAGGTAAGTGAATACAAGGTCAGTAGGTTGGCAGGCGAGGCCAACAACTCCCAGGATTGGCAGGGGAGGCTACAGGTCACTGGCTCAAGTCCAGGTGATAAACCAGATACAGGATCCAGATCCAACCAAGAACAGACAAGCTTCCCCACAGTGTCCACGTTTATTGAAAGCAGACCACACCCCCGAGGAAAGTTCTTTTTAATTGATTGGTTGCTCAGAGTAGAATCTCATCATGGATGCTGTGATAGTTACATCATTTCATGTCTTGATAAATAAGCGCAGGGGTGGAGTCCAGCCTGTCAGTCAGGTGTCAGGTTCTAGCCTGATGATGCCTCCTTGTAGGCATGGCCTTCTCATGAGGATTCTGGGAACTTCCCTCCCTGTCTCCATCTTCCTGTGGACAAGCCATGTGAGACTTGCCGAGCCCTCTGAGAGCCACTCTCCCTCTGCCTCCCCTTCCTGTGGAGGATTCACGCGCAGAGAGCTTGGGAAGCCAGCGCTGAGATCCTTTCACCGGCAGTGGATCCACAAGACTTTCCACCCGCCAGCCTGTGACGTTCCTGCATTCGGCATCATTGCAGGTGCTGCGTGAGTCTGAAGAGGAATTTATGGACTCATGTCGGAGAGATGGGCTAATGTCAGAGTTATGGACTTGACTGGGCTGGGAGGTGTTCTCAAAATACAATTGCTCTTTGATATAAATCTCTCTCTTGCACATGTATGAGTGTCTCTGAATTTGTTTCCCTAGGCAACCTCAAGAAGCACAGAAGTGATTGAATTATAGTAGATACTGTCATGAGGGATTACTACCTCTTCACTGTCCAAAGCAACCAAGCTGACACAAAATCTAGTCCTCCTGTCGAGGGCAGTCCTCTCCTTCACTGCCCTCTAGTTTACCAAGCAGGATGTCTTTCTCCAGGGACCACTCTCTCCCGACGATATGACCAAAGAAGGTAAGGTGAAGTTTTGCCAACCTTGCTTCTAAGCAGCTCTGGGTCATACTTCTTTCTAAGACAGATTACGCGTCCTTTTAGCAGTTCATGGCACTTTCCATATTCTTCAGAAGTACAGTTCAAATTCATCCATTTTTCCTCAGTCTTCATTCGATGTCCAACTTTCACATACACATGAGGCCATTGGAACCATCACGGCCTGGGTCGGGAGCACCTTGGTCCTCAGAGTAAGACCAAGGGGTGTGCAACACTCTCAAGGAGGTCTGAGGCGGCAGATTGGCACGATGCAACCCATCTTGGATTCCTTGACAAGCATTGGCTGTGGAGCCAAGAAGACAAATCCTGGACAAAGCCCACGTGTTCCCGCGTCTCATGACGTTCCCTACTGGTCCAGTGGTGAGGATGCGGGTCTTCTTTACACTGAGTCATCACCCAAGGAAGGCCTGCCATCAGCCAGGGCTTCAAGTCCCCCTTGCTGTCAGTGAGCAAGGGTGTGTCTTCTGCACAGCATGGGCTATGATAAGTCTTCCTCCAATCCTGAGGCCACAGTCTTTGACGTACAATCCAGCTCCTCGGATGATTTGCTCACCGTAAAAGTTGAATGAGTATGAGGAGAGGGTACAACCCCGAGGCATTCCCGTCCTGATCTCAAACCACGCAGGCTTCCCTCGTTCTGTTCACACACCGTCTCTTCTTGATCCATGTACAATTCCCTCATGAACACAGCCTCGCGTCCTGGAATTCCCATGCTTCTCAAATGTGTCCCTGGTGGGCTATCATTCACAATTGAATGCCTTTGCATAGTCAGTCACACAAAAAGTAAAGGTCTTTCTGGTAGTCTCTGCTTTGAGTCAAGATCCATCTGACATCAGCCATGAGATCCTCCATTCTATATCCTCTCCTGAATCTGGCCTGAACCTCTGAAGCTCCCTGGCATGGTACTGCTGCAATCGTTTTTGGATGATCCACAGTAAAATGTTACTTGCCCGTCACATCAGTGATAAAGTTCTATAACTTGGACATTCTGCTGGGTCACCTTTCTTTGGAATGGGCACAGATATGAATGTCTTCCCTTCAGTTGATCTCTTTCTGTTTCAGATATGCTGAACGTGTCATTTGCTTTGGGTTTTCTAAGTTTAGGTCTTTTGCACATTTCATTATAATATTTGACCTTGTCTTCTTGAACTGCCCTTTGAAATTTTCTATTCAGCTCTTTGACTTCATCACGTCTTCCTTGTGCTTTAGTTAATCTATGATTAAGAGCAAGTTTCGGAGTCTCGTCTGATATCCATTGACTTTGATTTTTTTCTTTTCACTTTTTAATGAACTTCTGTTTCCTTCATGAATGGCATTCTTGATGTCCTCCACAATTCACCAGTTCTCCTGTCATTAGTTTTCAATGCATCAAACTTATTCTTCAGATGTTCTCAAAATTCATGTGGAAAAGACTTAAGGTTGCATTTTGACTCTCATGGACTTGTTTTGATTTTCCTCGGCTTGATGGTCTCTTCCACACTCAGGTCCCAACCTGGTTTTAGCTGCTGATATTGAGCTTCTCCGTTGTCTTTTCCCAAAGATGTCACCATTTTGATTTCTATGCATTCCATCTTAAGAAGTCCATGTGTATAGCCTCTTGTTTTGTTGGGGGAAATAACGGTATTTGCTTTGAACAGAGTTGTTGGTCTTTTGAAATTCCATCATGTAATCTCTGGCTTCTTTTCTATCCTCCAATCCCTATTCTCCAATTACTGTTCCTTCCTCTTTGTTTCCAACTGTTTCATCCCAATCACCAATAATGATCAATGCAACTTCATTGCATGTTTGATCAACTTGAGACCGAAGTCCTTGGTAGAATTCAACTTCTCATGAGCTTTGGTGGTTGGTGCATACATTTGAATAGTAGTTGTACTGGATTTCCGTGAAGGCAGATAGAAATAATCTTATCATTAATAGCCTTGTACCTCATGATGGGTTTTGTAATGTCCTTTTAGACAAAGAATGTTGTGTTAGTCCAAGTTGATTAGAGAAATAAATCCAGTGATGCTCATACTTGTGTAAGAGAGAGGATTATATCAAAGAGAAGTTGTATATTGAGAAAACATCCTGGCCCAGTCCAGAGCAACTCATAAGTCCAATATTAGCCTATATGCCATATACTAGCCCACAAATTCTTCTGCAGACTCATGCAACACATGCATTGATGTTGAAAACAGGAAAATTGCAGACCGTTGGGTGAAAAGTCTTGTGGAAGCATCTCAGCACTGGCACGGCTCTCCACGTGACACCTCCAGCTCCAGGTCTCTGGCTGTCATCAGCTTTACTCCATGTGGCTTATCCACAGAATGTGAAAGAGCAATGTGAGAGAGTGGATACCGCCTTCAGGGAGGAAGACAGACCTTCCCAGAATCCTTAGGAGAAGGCCATGCCCACACAGAGGCCTCATTGGCTCTGATCTGATTCACAGGATAGACTCCACCCCTTTGCTCAAGTTGACAGGAGATGATGTAACAGCCACAAATGCCATGCCATTCCTCTGGATTTATTTACTGCTGAAAAATCACTTGGGGGGGGGGGGGAGGTGATCACCACGATAACTCAGCACTCATAAGGAATCATCTCACTGGCAAACCCTCTTTTCCCTCAAAGTGGCAGTACTTTACCTCCGCAATGTCCATCTGTGTTTGAGCTGATTCTGTGTCTGTTGTGAGCAAAGGGAACCTCTTCTAGGTTGACACCCACAGTTAGCATGGATGGGGTGGTCGAAGGTGCTTTGCCAGGTAGACAGAGGCGTGAGCTGGGTCGGAGAGAAGGTAGACACTCCATAAACACTGAGTGAGGGACTGGAGAGAAATGGTCCTGACTCGCAAGATAACAGCGATTGGAAGCAACCACGAAGGCGTGTGTTGATTGGTGGGAATGGGCCTTTTCCAAAAAAGAGGCCCATGGTTACAGATGATCCCTGAGTCTCTCCTGGGAAGTCTGTTGGTTGACTTTGAGTGTGTCTTTACTCTGGTTTCTGGCATGAGTGGGCAATTTCACAGTGGTGGTAAGCAGAACCTCAGCATAGTCTATTGGTGACTCATCAAACACCACAGTGATTTTTTGGTGGCTGGTCATGAGGGACATGCTGGTCGGTCTGGACAGTGCCAATGGACAGAGAAGATGGTCCCAGGAGTTGATGCCTAGGCAACTGCCCCAAGCTGCACAATCTCCCGTGAACACGCAGGCAGGTGAGGAGGCTGACAGTGGGGGCTGGGAGTTTACAGAAATGCACGTGCGACGGTGCCTCTCTTCTAGAACCCATCAAGGGTTGCCGGGGCCTGTTTCCCCTTGAGGACGAGGAGGAGATGCTCTTTAAGAACTTTCTCACAAAGTGGCGGTTCCAGAGTGCAGTTCTCACTTTCCACGGGAGACCGCAGTTCCAGGCCCAGCCAGGCACCTTACGCAGTCTCTCAGTGCAGGCTTGGATGCCGCTACGTTGCTGTGGGTTCCCGAGATGGTTAACTCTTTATGAATATGGAAAATCCTGTCTTTCTTCCATGGAGTAACTAACTGGTGGTTTTGAACTTCTGACCTTGCAGTTAGCAAACTACTGTGTAAGGACTGGGGCTCCCAGTTTGACTCACAGCTTTCTGAGAGTGTAAATTTTCACCAGAGCAGAGAGCCTCTCCTGTCTTCAGTAGAGGAGCTGGTGGGTTTGAACCAGCAACCTCGTGGTTAGCAGCCCCACCGCACTACAAGGGCCCTTTTCTCTTGACAGATTCACCTGTTTGAGTGTCTGTGGTGACGGAGAAAGCTTAAGAAACGTAGACGTTAATTAAGGACCAGGTGTGTCCTTAATTAAGGGGAATGAGACCATGGTGGGTTTGGGGGGTTCCAGGCAGCAGTGGGATTTAAGGAGGGTGGGGGGATTGTAAGAGGAGATCTGTGTGACCTGCTTTGTGCTGCCTGATGGCACTGTGATTATTCACGGCAGGGGAGGCGGCCATATGTCCTGGGCTCGCAGGAGGCGATACCTGGCCCCAGTTCTGCGTGCTCCCAAAGACCAGGGTCAGGCCTCGGTGACCTGGCCTAGGGATGCCAGGTGCGCCTGTGCCCAAGGGCTCGAGCCAGGGTAAGGGTCCTCTTCGGGCCACTGCACACCTGTGGGTGCCTCCTCTGCAGTCTCTGGCTGGAGAGAGCCGAATGCCACAAGTGCCCCCGGCGCCCCACCCACCCAGGCCACGCCCCCAGAGAGCCCACCCTTCGCCTCAGGCCCCGCCTTCCACGGCTCCGCCCACCGACCCTGGCCCCGCCCCTCGCGAGCCCCGGCTCAGCCCCGCGCCTTTTGTGTGGAGCTGGGCCGCCGCGCGCTCACGTTCCCCTTAGCGCGTGCGCGCGAAGGGGTTTTTTTTGGGGGGGGGAGGGGGCGGCGCGCTCGCACACGTGCGCGCGCGCTCGCCCGCCGTCCCCGGCGCGTGGGCTGAGGTCCGCCCGCGCGCCCTCCGCGGACCCCGCGAACGCCCCTCCCCCCGCGGCGGGGCCGGCACGCGCGCACCCCGCCCGGGCACGCGCGCCCCCCCAAGATGGCAGGGGCCGGGGCCCGGCTGTCAGGCGCCGCCGCTGCAGCCCGGCCCCGCGGCTAGCAGCCCGGACGCCGCCCGGGAAGATGCGCCCCCGCTGCCGCCCGCAGCCCAGCGACACGCGGAGCCGCCGCGCCCGGGCCCGGCTGCCCCACTAACGCCCGCCCGCGCCCGCCGCCCGCCCGGCCGCGACCATGAGGTGAGCCCGCCGGCGCGCCCGGCCCGGCCCGGCCCACGGCCTCGCGGGGCGCAGGGGGGTCTGGGAGGGGGGGACGCGGCCTGGCACCTCGCGTGGCCCTTTCTCTCCGTCCGTGCGGGCGCGCAAGGGCAGGGGACCCCCCACCTTCCCGCAGGTGTGGCCGCGCAGGGCGGGAGTCTGGGATCCGCCGGCCTGAAGCCCCCACCCCCGCCCTTGCCCTGGGGGCGTTGGGCCCCGCCTGTTCGGGGTTCAGAAGATGCCCCATTTCGGCCTTCTCCCAAAGGAGGCTCTGGTGAGCACCACCTCCCCACCGCTCGCCCCTCCCCCTTTCCGGGCTTCTCCTCCTTTCTTGTCGCACCTTGGTAAAAAGCACAGCCCCCCATCCCTGCAAGATCCCACTGGTTGTTGTGTGATCCAGCCAGACAGCACTGCCTGTGGGGTATCAGGTCGGGGGGCGGGGGAGCGGAGGGGGTAACCGCCCCAGCGCCAGCGCCCGCATCCTCATCTCTGCGCCCTGTGCTGAGAGAACCCCTCCCGAGTTCTGCAATCCCTCCCACCCCCACCCCTGGGCTGGCTTGTTTCAGTGTAATTTTACCTTCTGCATCACAAGCCCTGAAAACGACCGTGTGTATTGGCTCTTCGGTGCTTGACATGAAAGGATGGGAGCCAGACTGGGGTTCCTTTGTGTCTGGCTTGGCCCTTCAAGATGTCTTTCGCATCTCATGCATTCTTCTGTAAGGGTGGTTTGTGGGTTGTCGTTGGTGGCCCATTGTTTGAATGCAGCGGTATCCTGTTCTCCTCTTGGCAGACTTTTGGGGTGTCTCTAGCTTTGGGCTATTTAAAAACAAGAATATTCTCCGCTGTCTCCTGAGGCCTGCACTTCAGTTCTGTGTAAATCCAGCAGTGGAAGGTCTCTGATATCAGAGAAAGAATGCCTTTGCCTCAACTCTAGTTAAATAACGCCCGGCTTGCAAAGAGGCTGTACTACCTTTACCGGCCATCAGGGAGTATCTGGAGAGTTCCCGTTACTCCACGTCCTCACCAACACTTGATGTTGTCAGCCTCTTTCACTCAGCCCTTCTGGTCTCTGTGGAGTGGTATCTGCCTGTGACAGAGCCCTGTTGTGGTTTCAGGTGGCACTTCCCCGTAGCCTGTTGAAGGGGAGTATCTCCTTGTTTGCTTTCCTGTTTTATGAGGTGCCTAGTTTTGCCTAGTTTTCTCTGGGGGGCTTGCTTGCCGGTTTGGGGCTTGTTTTTCTCCGTCTTTGTTTTGTGGGAGTTCTCACCTGAAGTCAAGAAGATGGTTTCCTGTAACATCTCCTATAAAAGTCCTCATTTGGACACTCAGACAAGGATCAACAACCCAGGCGGACCTGGTTTCTGTGTAAGTTGTAAGCCAGAGTTTAAGTCGAATACTCGGATGGCTAACCCGCCACTCCTCAGACCTCGATGTCACTGGCATGCTGGAAGCTATGCCACCAGTACTTCAAATACCCGCAGACTCTGGTGGGGGCGCTGGTCTCAGGAGCGCCTGCAGACTCCCAGGGGCTAGGAGAAAGAAAGAGGCGGTCCACATCTGAGGGATTAAGCACCACACTCTTATGGAGAGCAGCATTGCGCTGCCTGATGACGCCTGCCACTGGGTTCTGTCACGCAACCCCTGGTGTGCAGGAGGTTTTCCATATCTGAGAAAGCTGGGATGCTATCCATTGGGCTTTCAATGGGGTTCGTCCCCCTGAAGTGGACAACCTGTCCCTTCTTTGTAATCCGTCCTTAACTCTACAAGGTTCACCGAAACCGTTCACGCTGGGTATAAGAAAATTCCAGCGACAGACCTTCCAGCATCACAACACACACAAGCCACCACAGCTCCACAGCCTGCTGGACTAGGGGTGGGGTCTATTAACAGTGCCAGGTTGGCAGGCTCCAAGTTCAGACACAGTGTCAGGCTGGTGCTGGACGCGCTGTTGTACATAGAGGTTACCATGAGCTGGACAGACTCCGCAGCCCCGAAGCACACAGCACAGGGCTATCCGGGAGGTCCAGCGTGAAGACTGTCATTTCCACCAAGGGTCACAACGTCACACCTTCAGACCTTCCTCTGGACCTGAAGAGCATGCCTTGGTTCCCTTTCTTGTAGGTCCATGAGTGACTCACCTTGAGTGCTTGACCTTTTGAAAGCACCCTTAGTTCACCTGTATGTTGCTATTTCTGAAGAACAGCTTTATTGAGAAACAGTTCACGTCATATAAAATTCGCTTTCGTGAAATGTACAAGTCAGTGGCCTTTGCTGTGTTCAGAGGTGGGCGGGTCCTGCCCCCATCTAACCTTTGCACATTTTCGACCTTCAGTAGTTAGAGAACTCTTGGTTTGCTTCCCTCCCCCCCCCCACCTTTTATTTGTGGCCTATAACACACACAGAGAAAAGCACATTACATGTAGATGTATAGATCATCTCATTAGAATTAGAATTCTTGATTTGCAGCCCTTTAAAGATATCTCATTATCTTCTGACCTAGAAGGTTTGGGTTAAGAAGTCACCTGTCAATCTGTTGTCCTTTGAACATAACCGACCTTGTTTTCTCGGGCTCGGAGCATGTCTTCCTTGAAACCAAGCATGCTGGTCAGAGACAAGAGGCTGGTGGAACTCCCACGACTGGAGCTCGGTTCACTGCCGTGTCAGAGTAGCCAGCCATTTAAGATCGGACGGGCCGCAGTGACTCCAGGACAGAGTGCCGAGGGTTGGGAAAAGAATGGGAGCAGGAACCACAGGGAGGAAGTGGGGTACCTGATGGCGCATCCAGGGGATTGCCGTGGATGAGTTGAAACAAAATGTGATGAATTATTCAATGTCAAACCGATCTGCAAACCTTCACCCAATTCGCAGGAAAAGGCTTTTATTTTCATGTTCCCTCTCTGGTTTTCAGTCATTTTTCTGTGCTGTCGGTATGGATTTCTTTGTATATACTTATCAGGGGTGCATCTGTGATTCCGTGTCTTCTGTCGTCTTCCGTGCTCTCAGTTTGTAGTGCTACAAATACTGTTCTGGTCCAGCCGCTTTCGCCCTTACTTCTGGGACCGCGTTCCTGCAGGTCAGTTCTTCTCCGCCTGGCTCTTGTGTCTTCTAACCAGTCTGTGTGTTCCATATTTTTGTCCTTCTGGTTGTTCTTGTTGTCTTTTTTAATTCCACGTGTCTGCTCCTCGTTTGTCTTCCAGTCTATTAATTCTCTCCAACCTGTGATGAAGAGAACCCCGGGTTTGTGTCACGGGTTGTCCTCGGGCTGATCACAAGAGGGTTCCCAACCTGGGACCTTCTCCTCCTCTACAGATTTCCAGTTTGGGGAAGCCCCCAGAAGCAGTTCTGCTCTGTCCTATCGGGGTTGCTGTGCATTGGGAATCAGGCTGGTGGCAGGGAGTTCCTTATTGGTGGTTTTGGACCTTTGACTCCCACTCGGTCTTCTGTTCTCTTTAGTGTTTCCAGTTATGTGCCCAAAGGGTCAGTCTTGCCTTGGGTCTCCTTGAAAGGGTTAAGCACAAGCCTGACTCAGGCCATGCCTGCGGAGTGTCATTCCCGCCGTTCTGCCTCCTTGTGTTCACCGTGTGGAGGGCGTGTGGAGGGCATCGTAGCTTCCGGATTGTTTGTGGGAATGGTTGGAAACCCGAGCTGATGCTTCCTCTTGCTGAGGGAATGCTCAGTGGGCTGCTGCCAGGTAAGTAAAATAAGGCGCAAACTTCCTGCCGCGGGCTGATGCCGACTCCAATCCTGTAGGACAGGGTAGAACTGCCCCTGTGAGTTCCTGAGACCGGAACCCACAGAACTGCCGACCTGTCAGATGGCAGCCCCACGCAGGGCTCCTGCCAGGCGTGCATTTAAATAGGGATACATTTCAATCCTTCACTCCGCGCTCTCTGGGACGAGAAGTCCCCACAAGGAGCTGCCTCCAACAGAACTTGTGCGTGCAGTCCCACTTTATCCTGAGGGTTCCGTTCTGTGCCAGCCCCGTCACCCGGACCCTTGTCCCAAGCCACCGAATGTCTCCTTCAGAACTGGCGAGTCATCCACTTCAGGAGCCACTGCTGCCAGCCCGGCAGTTCTGACCGGGAGTGACCCAACTCGGCCAGAACTGCCCCTGTGGGCTTCCAAGTTCCTAAGTCCTTCAGAGAGCAGACAGCCTCCTCTTCGTCCCGGGAGCGCCTAGTGGTTTCCAACTGCCCACCTTGGGTCTAGCTGTCCCACCCTGCAGCTCCCTGTGCCCATTTAGGGAGATGGTGCTAAATGCAGAGCTCTCCTCTCTCGGCTTCTGCGCCCTCCAGGCCTCCAGACAGATGTCTGCACTCTCCCCCACCCCAGGTGTCTTTGGCAGGAGGGTGGTTCTGGTTGGTTTAGTCTGTGACTAGGCGGGCAGTTAGAACACTAGGTTATGGACTCCGGAAAGGAAAGAACAGCAACACCTCATTTCCCAGGGGGCTTCAAAGAGCTCCTGGAAAATTCCATTCCCAGTCTGCCCCTCTGGCCAGGAGTTCTCTGAAGCCTCCTCTCCCCCACCACCCCTTTGTTCTTTTGATGGCTGATCAAAAGCATTGTAGGGGGACCTGGTGGATTCCTTTTAAGAGGTGACTGACCGCTCCAGTGGACACCAGGGGGAGGGTTGCAGAGACCGAGACAGGAAGGGAGCGTGGGGGAGGGCAGGGAGGTGCCCCTCTCATTTCAGTGTTTACTTCTCCCTCCCAGCTTCTAGCCCTTCACTGTGGATTTGAAGAAATACTCTCTTCTGGAACAAACCTTTCATTTTTCCCAGAAACCACAGTGACATCACTGAGTGTCGGTTCAGGCTCTTTGAGGTCAGATCAGGGGGCCCCATCCCGGGAGCACCCGAGTCGTGTGGGGCTGCTGCTCTTCTCGCTTCCCCTTGTAGGTGGCTCCGCTTTTTAATGCAGTTTTGTTTTGTTTTTAAAGCCTTAAGCACGGTTTAGCGCAGTTCTGTGTTGCAGACTGTTTATAGTTAGACTTCACATTGGCAGGTCCTTCAAGCCCTCGGCCGTCTCCAATGGCCTTAAGATGTTCAGGGGGTCTGTGAGCGGTGAGCGTGTCTTCCGGCCTCTCTGTCAGCCTGCTGCCATCTGGATATGGATGGGCAGTTTGCTTCAATGATGAGCGGGCTGGGGCTGCTGGGTTTGGGGTGTTTGTATCCTGCATTCTAGAATGGACATGGCATGTCACTCCTCAGATAGACAGATCATCTTCACCGTGCAGAAATGCAGCCCCTGTCGGTGGACATCTATGCAGTCCCCTCCAAGCCGCTGCCCCGTCTGTCCCAGAAAAACAAACACACCTGAAAGCTGGAGAAACATTCCTGTGTGAGTCTGGGTGCATTAGAGAAACAAATCCACGGAAACTCACATTAAGGGAGC
>PVJH01010785.1:0-72036 GCA_004026705.1 Nesogale talazaci
TTACTGTACCATTGTAAGTTTTTCATTTTGAAGTTGCACTGTTACTATGCAAGATCTTTCCTCTTGGGGAAACTAGGAAAAGAGTACATGATACTCTATTATCTTTATAATTTCTTATACACCTATAATTGCAAAATAAGAAGTTACATGTGTTAATCAAGAAACTAGGAATGTATACTTATTTTATAAAATAAGGGGGTAATAAAAATGCAAGAAATAAAATAGTTTGAATCTTTTTACAAAAAAAAATTTTTTTTTTCTTCAGCTTTAATGGTGACTATTGGAGGCTTTTAAAAGTTCTTTGAATTAGAGAATCTCTTACCAGTCTTTTTAGGAAACTGGCATTCCAAAGAGCATCTACATAAATAGAAGCATATCCCATAGCCATAAATTGGAACGTTCAATATTGTGAAAATGTCAATATTACCCAAAGTAATCTACAGATTTAATGTAATCTCAATCCAATTTCCAGCATAATTTTTTAAGTAAATGGAAAAGCTAATTACTAATTGCATGTGGAGAGGGAAGAATCCCTGGATAGGCATAGGACTCCGGGAAAAGAAGAATAAGGTAGGTGGACTTGCACTACCTGACCTCAAAACATGTAAATCTTTCAAGAGGTCCCCCTGGACAGGTAGACAGTTCTATCAAAGGGAGGAGGGATACAGATGGGAAGATCAATGCAGGGAAGAAGAACGGCAGCAAATAGTCTGTGGGAACACAGAGGCATATCTGCTAGTGGGAAAAGAGGGAGCACAGACTTTGACGTGTGGAGTAGAATGGCTGAAAATGCTTTGGGGGTCACGAGTGGGAAAGTGCCTTCCGTGGTATGCACTGGATGAACCACCTTGATGAGAACTTCTTAGTGCACCCTGAGGACCCAGGCCAGGCACCAAGATGCACTGGGACACTGAATCCTGGATTTTCAAGATGCGAAGCATGCTCTTGTGGCTGCACCAGTGAGATTCCATGTGGCAACTATTCTGAGAGAACTGGAATCTATCTCAGGCACACCTTTAATGTGAGGACTGAAATTGGAGAATGCATGGTGACTGGGGAAGCAGAAGAAAGCTGTGTCATGATTGGTGAGCAGTTGGTACGTGGACACATAAGTCTTGTTACATCATTGTCCTATATTTTGTATTAAAATACATATTAGTCTACAAACCTGTGGTGGTCATTTTGTTTTATTTGGTTTCTGTTTGATCATATTAGACTATGTCTTAGAGATGCCATGCCATTGAGGGTTATCCTCCTGAAGTTATGATACACTGTATTTTTAAAACCATAAGATGCACCTGACGATAAGACACAGCCAGTTTTTTAAAAAATCATTTTATTGAGGGCTCGTACATCACTTTTCACAATAAACATACTGTGCCAGGCACCTTCACATGTCCACTGCTATTATCATTCTCCAATTATCTGCCTTTTCCCTCGAGCCCCTAGTATCGGCTTTTCCATCCCTTTCCCTCTTCCCTTGCTCTCTCCTTCCCACCAACCCTCAATACTTTATACATTGTTATTGTTTTGTCATATGTACACTGCCCGACCTCTCCCCCAACCCACTACGTTGATGCCCGTCCTTCAAATAGGAGCTTATGCTTATATCCTTGCCATTGGTTCAATCTCTCCACCCCACCCTCTCTCTACCCTTCCAGCAGTCCTGAAGGGACTCATCCACCCTGGTCTCCCCATATCCCCAGCTCCCCTCTCCACCAGTGTACCTTCTCCAGTCCATCTGGGTGTGTAAGGTAGAGTTGGGACCATGATGATTGGGGGAGGAGGAAGGCTTCAGGAACTAGAGGAAAGTTGTATGCATCATCACTGCCTGCCTGCACCCTGACTGGTCTGTCTCCTCCCCATGACTCCCCTGTAAAGGGGTGACCAATTACCCACCAGTAGACATTAGGTCCCCACCCTGCTCTCCCCCTCATTCGCTATGATGTGATTCTTGTTCTTTGATGCTGGATAACTGCTCCCTTCGGCCCCTCTTAATCACAAATGCTGGTGTGCTTCTTCCATTGTGGGCTTTGCTGTTTCTGTGCTGAACGGCGACACGATTATCTTCAAATCCTTGAGACTCCAGACATTCAATCATTTGGTAGCTGGGCATCGTTTCTTCTACTCTGTTTGCCTCTGTATCCATTTGTCTTCAGCGATATCGGGAGTCAATTGGTCCATTGATTTTGATTTTCGTTCTTTGATGCCTGATATGTGATTGTTTCAGCATCTCAAGATCGTACAGGCAAGTGAGCTTTTTTTATGGTGGGTTGTTTCGCTCCTGAGCTGGATGGCTGCTTGTTTATGCTCAAGCCTTTAAGACCCCAGATGTTATACTTTTGACAGCTGGTGCCATCTGCTTTCTTCACCACTCTTGTTCATCCTCCCACATGTCCTCAGTGGGCACCTTGGGGATGTGTGCACACAGTGATATGGTTCTCCTCCCCACCCTCCCACCCCCGCCATTTGATGTCTATTGCCTAGACCTTTCACCACCATGTGGCCACGCTGGCTATTGTGCTTCTTCGGTGTGGGTGTGGTCTCCTCAAGTAAATGGTCTATTGTTTATCTTCAGGCTATTAAGACCCCAGATATATACTTTGATTGCTGGGCACCATCAGCTTTCTTCACCACATTTTCTGGTTCACCCATTTTACTTCAGGACACACTCAGTGTTTAAAGCATAAAAACAAGAAAAAATAATATTCTAAATCAAACAGTTCCAGTATACTAAAATGTTCTGGGTTACCACACCATTGGTTCATAAATTGCACCCATGTTTTCCCCCGCCTTCGGGTAAGGGGGAAAAGTGCATCTTATGTTCCAAAAATTATGGTATGTTTTTTCTGGTTTGGGGTAAAAGAAACCCAGGAATAATTAACTTACAGGGATAGAATAAGGGTTTTGAGGTGGGAGGGTGCAGGGAAGGGGGGTGGGTGTGGGTAAAAGGAAGTTGATGTCAAAAAACCCAGGAAGAAATTGTATGTTTGGAAACTGATGGAGGAAGTGATGATACAATTCAGTTTAATGTGACTGAGGATGCAATGACATCATAGTTGTGCTAATGTCAAAACAAATAGTTTTTAAAAACCATAGATCCAGGAGTGAATTTTGGGCTTGCACTAAATTCTAGCTCCAATTTAAAAACAATTAGTTCTTACACATCATGACTCTGCCTGATACTCACCCCCTCAGGAAGGAAACACAGAGGAGACAGGTGCTAAAGCAAAATGTGGTGAACAAAGAAGATGGTGCTTGGCTTTTAGATAAAACTTCACCTGGGTATTTAAGGCTTGTCTCAAAACAGACTGCCATCTAAGCGAGATGTCAACTAAATGCAGACGGAAGAAACACACCATCATTAGTCACTGAAGAATTGTGAAACAATCTGAAGTTGAAGGAGTATCAATGTCTAAAATGTGAGAATCTGGTTTGCAGAAGGCTATGGGTGACAGTGGGAGCTCAAGATTTATTTGTGGAACTACCTAGAAAATAAGTCTCCAGTGAACTCTCTATATCCACAATTAAGGGACAGGAAGAAAGGGGTTACTAAACAGAGTGCACTAGAAAATTACTATAATATACCCATAGAAGATTAAATCAAAGCTATAAATTTGATTTGAATAGTTAAAACTTTGTCAGCAGATACCCCCTAAGATGCAGGGATAAGACCTGATCCAGTTTCCAAATGTTTCTGTATTTTGGTTTGTATTGTCTTGTTTTTTCGTTTTGTTTTGTTTGTTTGGACATATTAGAGTGTATCTCAGATACACTGGGGGTCGCTCTCTTGAAGTTGTGTTATATGATTTTCAGTTTTTCAGGTATGCAAACCAGGATTCATGAACCTGTAGAGATGGCAAATTGAATAAGCGTTTCAGGGAGAGGGGGTACAGTGGTGGTAGCCAGGTGAAGGGAAGATGATGTCAAGGAGTCTATGTAGAAAAGGAATGTTTGAAAACTAATTGTGGGAGCAAATATACAATTTTTTGCTGGACATGATTGACTATGGGGTGATATGATATGATATATAAATTTCTAATTAATAAATTAATTAAAAAGTAAAAATGAATAAAACTGAAGTATACAGTTTCTGGAGATATATTATAAAGAAGAATTTATATCGATATATAGCTTTATAGGGACATGATCTAAATATCAATATATTTCAATATCAAGAAGAGTTGTATAATCATTGTCACAATAAATTTTAGAACACGCTTTATTATTAGCTTCCCAAATACTCCTAACTTCCCTGCCATATGCCCTCTAAAGACTTCTAAATGCTATCAATTAACACTCTTCTGGCCATAGGCTCTAGCACTCTGCATCTGTTTGACCACAGAATAAAATTCCTTTGGAAATAAAGTGCAACATCCTTCAGCTGCTGGATCACAGAAGGGAGAAAAATTTTAACTTTGGCATATATGTTTTGGTCTCACAAAGGTAAGAGCAATTGTTGTCAGATAAAGTAACTTTAAATTTAATCATGCATAACGATCGCTGCATAATAGGCTGTCCCACCCACTATGGGAATGAACAACAGAAACATGGGTAAAGGGAGACAGCAGTTGGTGTAAGATATGAAAACAATAATAATTTATATTTTATCAAGGGATCATGAGGGTAGGAGGGGGTAATGAGGGAAAAAAGAGAAGCTGATACTAAGGACTCATATAGAAAGTTAATGTTTAGAAAATCATGATGGTAACCTATGTATAAATATGCTTGATACAATTGATGTATAGAATGTTACAAGAGTTTGAAGAGCCCCCAATTAAAAGATTTTATTTCAGGGAATGATAAAGAGGTCTGAGGGGCTGCTCCAATCACAACTGCATGGGCAGCCCCCACACCCCACAGAAGAATTCACTTCAGAGGATAGCACTGAAACTACAGCTCAGGAAGAAGGACATGTCTGATCAGGGCACACAGGAACAAATGAGAGAGAGGGAGAAAGAACGGAACACATTTTGGCCCACTAAGCCCTGAGGACAATCTTCCTACTCAGAGCAGCCAAAGCAAGGAAGGACTGTAGGGCCAGCCCCACTGCAAGGTTAGATGTCCCTCACTGACCCACAGTGCTACGCGGACAACACTGTAGTCACAGTGCAGGAATTGTTCCCCAACTGACCCCACCACACTGACGCACAACATATATGTTGAAGGTAGTTTTTTTTTTTTTTTTTTTTGCAACAGAACAGCAAGGGAAACAGAGCAATAACATTCCCAAGCCTTGCCCTGATGGAACCAGACCTCTGAAGCTGGCGAAGCCACGGGGACAGCCCTGCCAGTGCTGAGTTGCTTCTGCCACCACTGGATGCTGTTGATGGACCCTGAGCCCTGGAAGCGAGGAGCCATGGGGAGACCCCCGCCAGCGCTGGGACACTGCACCCACTGGCCTGTGACTTTGTGAGTCGGAAGGAGACTTTATAGACTGGTATCAGGCATATGGGCTAATATCGGACTTATGACTTTGAACTGGACTGGGATGAACTGGGTTGGGATGCGTTCTTAATGTCCTATTCCTCTTATATATACACCGTACCCTTATATTCATATGTGTGTCTATGATTTTGTTTCTCTAGTTTACCTGAACTAACACAGTGGGTGAAGGGCAACATCGGACTGTGTAAGATATGAAAAATAATAATAATTCATAAATTATCGAGGGTCCAAGAGAGAGGGAGGAAAGGAGAAAAATTAGGAGCTGATATAAAGGCTCAAATAGAAAGAAAATGTTTTGAGAATGATGATGGCAACAAATGTAAAAATGATGGCAACAAATGCTTGACATAAACATGCATGTATAGCTTGTAATAAGAGTTGTCTCAGCTCCCCCCAAAAAGGATTCTTTAAAAATTATTTTTAATTCATTTTGGATTCTGGATTCATGTTAAGAATTTATTTGAGGCTGCTCTATTTTACACACAGCAAGTTCTTCAGATTTTATACTCATATAAATTTTCCCCTTATTTTATCAAGGATTTCTGTGAAAAATTTTGTGCACAGAATGGTGTGCTTTATTCTGCTTGATTTCCTCCTTTTCAAGGGACTCTTAGGAGGTCACTTACCTTAGTGTAGGACTTGAAGATGTCAGATGCCCCTAAGTTTTTCTCCCTCAGAATTAGTTGAAAACCATTCACTGTCTCCACTGTGCCTAGATTTAACACACAATCTTCAGTGATCTTTTTCATAAATGCTAGTTGGCAGTAGAGCCACATTAGAGGAACTATTTATGTAATTATGAAGACAGTAGAGTGGAGGCTTAAGGCCACTAATAAAATAAATATCATTAATATATATGAGTTCCTTCACTGATAATGTGTTGGTCCTCTGTGTCAAAACAGTGATATCAATTTTTATACAACATGTAATTGTTCTAATTATAATGTCGATAACCACAGTATCATAAGTCCAGGTAATAAAAATTATTTTGTTCAAGACCCAATACTATTGGGCAAGTAGCTAAAAATTGTCAACTAGGGGAGTTCTTGGTTGGTAAGGATTGTGAAGCTAGGTAGCCTAAAAGCAAAAGGACATTTGTTAGATGTCTTTTTCTACTTTATCTGAGTGAAATACAACAGGAAGATTGTACATACTTTTTTTTGTGGGTCAATAGGAAGTCACAGGAAATTCTGTTGCCCCCAAATACCTTTAGAATGGAATTTAAAGATATTTACTGATTTTCCCCTAGTGTACTGGAAACACCGTCAGTTATTCCTTTCATAATGGCAAATACATTCTGAATGACTTCTATGGAGGTCTGCCACTAGGGAGTCATTTTTTATGTGTGTCCCTGAGGATGTGAAGACCCCTCTCCATTTACATATACTTTTAAAAGTCATGGGTAATACCAAAAAACCACTTTAATTGAGTGTAAATATATGATTGCCCAGAAACTACAAGTTCTTGTGATTGTGATCAATTCAGCTTACTACACTAGAGTGTAGTAATAGCCTATTTGGAAGACCTCTGTAGAAGTGGTCACATTCTCTTTGAGAATGAGAGATGTAGCGACCAGACTCAACACAAGCTTCTTCCACAAACAGAACTAAACTGGGATCGGAAAGGAGTTTTCTTGCAAATCCCATCGGACTAACAAAAGTTAATGTTTGGTGTAAACCATTGGGTAGTGTGAAATAAGCATAACTGAGTGGACATAAGAATATGATTGGATTTAAATGAGTTGCAATGTGCCATTTGATATTAGAGGTTGCCCAGGGAAGGACTCCTAAGAGGTCAATCTGCTGGCTGAAGCCATTTTGCATGAGCGTGGATTTTAAATGGCTGCCACTGCATGCGATACATAGGTTCCTTAACATTTCTGAAATTGTGCTTGGAGTGTTCCCAACTAATTTTGTTATTGCCACTGTCATAAGGCCTGGGAGTGACCAAGGGTAACCAGCTGTAACTGAATACTGTAATAACCTTTAGATCATTGTAATAACCCTTACCTTGCTTCTGGGTAAGGGTTTTGAAGGCACTGTTTAATTCTCATAAGCAAAATTCGGAAATCTAGGTTCTAATTAGGAATATCCAGAGCAAGTGCATATTTTGACACCTCTTTTAGCTGGGTTTGAACAGTTTGCCAATGTTTAGCTATAAAGCAAACTGACTGCAAATATGTTAGTTACCTGCAAAAATGTTGAGCCATTCAAGAATATGAGCTATTCAACTACTATGACAGCCATAGAGTTCCAAGAGTCCTTTTAATTTATTTTTTAATTAAGACTTGATTCCATCTGTTGAGATCATATGTTTTAGATATTTTACAAAAGGTTTGGGTAATTGTAACATTTTCCTGGAGGCCTTATGGTCTCTAGCTTTACTAAACATAGTAGCAGGGTATTCTCAGTAAGAAAAGTTCGTTGCAATTTGAGCAAGTCAAGAGGTGATAAACACACTAGATTAAGTTGGACTTGTGAGTGCACTGGAAGAGTTGTCACACAAAATTTGAGAAAAATGTGTAGAAAACTCTGTAAAATCTTGAGGCTAGTCAGGCCATGTGTGTTACTTACCTACCACATGAAAGTAAACAAATATTAGCTATCCAAATGTACAGGAATAATGGGAAAAACGCATTACAAAGAAAAGTCACTGTAAAATGGAGGGCTTTGGGGGTAAGTTGGACAAAAGTAAATAAGGCTTTAGGATATCTGAAAATTGGGACCTTACTATTTTATGTGTGGTTTTTATAGGCCATCCAAATTTCTATGTCTGGTTCCCAACTTTCCTTACAGGAAAGGCAAGATTGTTTCAAGGTCTGGTAGAGGACATTATAAGACCCTTGATCAAATAATGCTGGCTGATGTATAGTAACCCTTTTACGCTTCCTTTATCAAGTGATACTGAGGTACTTTTAGAAGAGGCTTAGAGCTGTCAATTTCTGTTTCAGGAGAGTCTGCACACAGAACACAGCAGACATCATTGGAACCATAGCCCATAGAATCTCAAGGATTTAAGATAGCTCATTAACAAAGGAAGGAGGAAAAGAATAGAGTTCTTTTCACTTAAGCAAATGTAAAGCATAGAGGAGATAAGCATCTTCCTCTTGCTCTCTTCCTACTCCTTTCAGGGAGTTCTATAAACATTTCTCCATATTCCTTAGAAAGAATCAGGGGGTTTCAAACTGTGTGGGGGAAAATATAATTTAAAGATAATAGACTTTTTTCTAGAAACTTTTTGAAACTACCTCATCAATTGCAATTCCATTTTGATAAAAGGTCCTTTCAATTAAAATTATTCAGGGGTCCTCATTAAGGAAGAAAAGGTGTACATACCTCTGGTACAGATAGGAACCAGAAACATGGGGAATCTAGGACATATGATCCCTTTAGGGCCAATGAGGAGAGTGACAACAATGGGAGAATGCAGGGAAGGTGGAGTAGAAAGGGGGAACTGATTATAAGGATCCACAAATAAACTCTTCCCCGGAGTATGGAAAAAGCAGGGAAGTGGGCAAAGGGAGACATTGGACAGCGTTTGATATGACAAAATAATAATAATTTATAAATTATCAAGGGTTCAAGAGGGATGGAGGAGTAGGGAGGGAGTGGAAAAAGGAGGAACCAATACCAAGGGCTTAAGTAGAAGGAAAATGTTTTGAGAATGATGGTATCAATGGTACAAATTTGTTTTGCATACAATAGATGTATGTATGAATTGTGCTAAGACTTGTATGAGCCCCCAATAAAATGATTTTTAACAAATAGAAGTAATAGTAATTAGGCTCAGATTCTTAATTTAAAAATTTATAAAAAGTAAGTATATTTTTTGAAATTTCTCACAATTCAGACAACCTGAAATTATATTTACAGATTTTCTTATTCATTCTTCTCCTTCTTGAGACAACCCCTAACTTAACAAACTAAGTTTTTCTATAGAATACTACATAAGCAGCCTCAGTGTTATTTTTGGAAGCATATAGAGCACATTATTTTTTAATTCTATGTGAAATATTTATTTTAACACATCATTATAAGAACATCTTATCAAGGATGGAGACTAATTTAGGGATGGCATTTTGTCTCCACGTATCATCTACTTTAGTGCTTGAAATTTAAGATAATATATTTTGGAATAATTACCTTTTAAATATAAGATATACAAAAAAACCCTATAAATCCTGCTTTCTCCTTTTCCAGACTGTTGTAATCATATAGAAATTGCAATGTACTTATATCTTTAAATTACTAGAATTAAAGGAATTTTGTTGAAAAATTGAAAAAAAGAAAGAAAAGAAAAGATATACACCCCTAACAGGACCAAAATAAATGGATTGACAGTGAGTTAAAATCTGTTCTTGATTTAGTCCACCCCCCCCCCAAAAAAAAAACCCAAATTTAAACATTTTAGCATTCAGGAATAGAGCCTTTTGTAGAAATGTGTCATTACAAGGTGGTAGAATGACACCTGTGTCTATAAAATGTTTATAGGGTTCCCATTAAGTGTAATAGTAATTTTTTTGAGAAATTTAGTACCACTGCTGGAAAAATCCTTGTGTATTTTCTTGTTTCTAATGTAGGAGATGAAGATAAGGCTCTGGCTTTATTATTTTTTCAGCTTAGGTAAACCTTTAAAAAATTCTGGTGTCTTACAATACAAGCATACAGAAAGAGTGGGATGTGATTTATTCTTCAGTGACCTCCCACAGGACAAAGGCACTTTTGTAGTTTGGGCTTAGACTTACTGTAAATGCAATGCTAAGAGTTTAGCTTACTCCCAGACAGCCATATTTTCTTAATCTCTTTAATTTTGGCAAACTCATGAGCTAAATCCACAAGTTTAGCCCAAGGGTAATTTTTTAAGTTAGTTCTTTCAATTTAAGGAGGACTGAGATATTTGGGCCAAGTCCAGAAACAAATGCTACATTGAAATTTCTGAAGTGACCAGCTTTACAGGGATTAGCCAAAAATGCTGAATAAACTTTAGACATGATTTATTTTGATTATCATATACTAGTTCCCTTTTCCTTTAGGTAAACTAATAAATACTTATCCAGTCTACTCCTGCAGGTAAAACTGCTCAAAAGCATCATTTTTATTTGTTGTTTGGCTTGCCCTTAAGTTGTCTAATCATTTGTTCAGGAGTCTTAATGGGATCAAAAGATGTGAGCACCCTTCCATTAAGTAGGCTCTTGTATTTGAACGTGCCCCAGACTCACCACCAAAATGCAGGGAAACTATAGGGTAGAGTAGAACTGCTCCTGTGAGTTTCCTAGACTTCGACTGTTTATGGAGGAAAAGAGTCTAGGCTTTCTCCCAAGAAGCTTCTGATGGTTTCAAAATGCTGACCTGACCTTGTGAACCCCTTCACCACCACACCATCATTAATGATTTCACACCTCAGTAAGAACTTTAACTTTTCAAACAAATTTATAAGGATTCTCCACACACTTGAGGATTACTTAGCAGTATTACGTAGCTCAGTTGAAGACTGGAGAATAAAGGACACCCAGTTTCCTGGGGAGTCTCCCCCTTCCAGGGATATCGCTGGTCCTTCTAGATGGATATAAGAAGGTGTCTCTGACATGAGTTTCTCTTGGAGAAATGTTCAGAGTCAGTAGAGTAGGAGGAAAAGATGGGTAAAATATCTTGATGAGATGGTATATTTGGATAAAGAGCAGTGATAGCTGGAGTGGCTGATGGAGCAGCAGGAGAAGGGAGATTACAATAGCAATGCTGTACTGGGTGAAGAGGGTAAGTCAGCAGTCACAGGGATGATTGTTGAAGTGTGTACAGTGCTCTAATATCACAATTCCTCTATCTGCTCAACTTGCTTAGAATATCAAGATAGACTGCTTTCTTGATTTGTGTGTGTGCAGTGTAAGCTCATGAAAGACTTCCAGAGATTGATTTGGAAGCCCTCAGCTTTTAACTTCCTGCATTAAAAAAGAGATCTTACCTCGATAAAATCTACCACAACATATCCCAGACATCTTTCTTCTTCTTTTTTTAAATAAATTATTTTATTTGGGGATCATACAACTCTTATCATGATCAATACATCCATCCATTGTATGCAGACCACATTTGTACATTTGTTGCCATCAATCTCAGAACATCCTCCTTCTGCTTAGGTTCTTGGTATCAGGTTCTCATATTTCCCAGACATTTTTAAAATCATGGATAATCATCTTCCAAGTTCACTGTATGGAATGGAATAATAATACTTATATAGATACAGTACTAGCATACTCAAGGGAGACCTTAGATGTTTTATTTCTCATAGTAGTAAGAAATAACACGTTCTTAATGTGGAACAACCTGTGCATTTCTTTAATTAGCAGACATAGAAACAAAAGAATAAAAAGTTAAGCTGTCTTGACAATTATTGGCCACTGGATGGAAGTACAGTCAACCTCACTCAGCTGACATGCTAAGCTGATAGAAAAAGTGAAAAGAAAAGGGTAGAGGACTTTATAATAAGTGTGGATGCCAAGAAACCATTCTATCCCCATTCCACTCACCCCCAAAGTCACCAAAAAGTGAGCACAGAAGTGATAAAGTTTTGGATATGAGAGAATTCACCTTGAACTGCTTCTGAAAGTCAGGCAGTAGTGGGAGCACAAAAGACTCCAGTGTGGGTATTCTTGAAAGTCATAGCCAATGACTTGCCAGGGCAGTTGGTAATGAAATGATTCTGAATTCTTCCAGCTATGTCACAGAAATATCCTAGAGTGAAAACTCATACGTTGAAAAGAGTAAAATTAGAAGGCATTGAATTCCAGACCATGAAAATGTCTAAATTTGAAGAACGAAGATGACCTCTTCTCTGAGTCATAGAGAAGCAACCATTTTTATATCATTTAAATAGGAACAGAAACTTCAAAAATGTGATTGTCTAAAAGTGGGAAATTCGTACAGTCTGATAGGTAACATTTATATGGAATTACATGACTAGCTAAGGATATACACTTGCAGCCATGTGTGTTTTTTGTTGCTGTTGTTCATTACAGAATAGTCATAGAAAAGGGTAGACTATGTCCTTCCAAAATCTGCTACATGTATGTTCTTGGGGTTCCATTATTAAAAAGCTTTTAGATAATGTTGTGAGTTGGCACTCTTATTTGAGCAAAGGCTGTGACATTTTTCATCTGTTTGGTCTTTGTAGAAAGACCCTCAGGGATAGGTTGTATCATTCTGCATCTGCAATAACAGGATAAATGCTTCTTGGGTAGCAAACGAGTAAAACATAACACTGAGGAGACCAGCTAAGGATTAATCTTAGACTTGCTATGGTCTCAGCTTTGGTCAGCCAAAGGCCTTACTTCAACACAGCCTCAGTTTGCTGTCACATCTGCACAGGGTTTAAACCCCTCCAGTTCTACAGTCAGACAATCAGGGTTCAGCTATATCTTTACTTTTGTTTCTCTCTTCCCCTGCCCCATAGTCTCAGTGGGCTCAGGTTTTGTTTTGTTTTGTTTTTTTTCTCTTCTCTTTCCTCTCAAATGCCACTGCCACTGCCGAGGCCACTCCCTTTAACCTAAGGAAATTATACCCACCCTCCATTTGGCTGAAGAAGCTCTGCCTTCTGCAGTATAACACATGGCTGGGTAAATTCCATCCACCTCCCACCACCGGGAAAATCATGCCTGCCCTCCAAGGTCTAAGGAGCAGTGCCTGTCCATGCTTTGGTGTATTTCATTTTGCAGGGGTACCTCTCTCACCTTCCATAGCACTTCACCTGGGTGAAGGAGATCCCATCCATCCTCCATGATCCCTCAGGGCTGAGGGACTTCCTCCTGTCTGCCTCAGTGCCTCACACAGCCTAAGGCAGCTGTGCTAATATTTTCCAGTGCTCTATGCTGTTACAAGAAGGTCTGCCCAACCTACACAGCAATCTAGCTGACTAGGGAAATTCCACCCACAATCCGTGGTGCTCTACACCAAATTGGGAACACCCACCAACCTTCTCTGGCACTCTTGGTGCAGCAGGCACCCCCGTTACCCTTTGTGGCACCCTAAGCCCCTATGGACCATACCACCACAGCTTCCTATGGGAGCATCTATTGTAGCACAATCCTCATGGGTCCAAAACACCCAACCAGCGTCCCCTTAGCAGACCATCCAACTTGCCCTTCAAATGACAGAATAGTGGTTGACTTGGGAAAGAGTAAAGCCACAGGAAGATAAAGCAGTTGTCCAATCCCATACTGAAATTAGCTGCGGGCAGTTCAAAAAAGCATTCCTACAAGTCTCCCAGAGAGAACCCAATGCTCTTTGACTCCCTAGAAAATGGCACCAGTCTCCTCTAAAGCAAAAAAAAAAAAAAATGCAAACAGAAATAAGCACCAATGACTTCAAGGAAAAAAACAGGAGAAACAAAAAATAATGTCAGAAGAAATCCTGGACCTAGGAAAGTGCATAGAAAAAGCACATGATCTACCTCAGAAAGAAAACTTCAAAATATTGCGTGGAGTCATACATGATATGAGGGAATCAGTACAGAGAACTGATGAAATGATAGGGAAGGTAAAGCCCATATCCCAAAGGGAAATACAAGAGCTAAGGGACAAGATAGAAAAAAAAAAACCAGTAGCAGATTCATGGACTTTGCCAAATGACTGGAGGAGACAGAGAACTGCACCAGTGACCAAGAAGACCACCAAGCAGATTTTAACAAATGTAAAAAAAAAGTCTAATAATATCATAAAAGAGGCTGAAGAAAACCTGAGAGCCATGCCTGATGCTATGAAGAGGAATAACATTGGAATAATTTAATTACCAAAGGAAGATACACAAATAAGTTAACACAAAAATAGTGAGGGATTTCTTGAAGGAAAACTTACCCAGCTTAATGAATGAAAACCAGACAACCATTCAAGAGATGAAGTGAACTACAGTTAGACTGAATCCCAAGAATAAGTCACCGAGGCATATAATAGTTAAACTTTGAGGAAAATGAGAAAATCATGTGAGCAGCTAGGGAAAAACAAGCAGCAACCTATAAATGTATGCAAATAAGAATATGTTCAGACCTGTCAGTGGACACTATGAAGAAGTGGAGAGAGTAACATATTCCAAAAATTGAAGGGAAATAATGCAAACAGAAGAATACTCTATTTAGTCGAATTATCTAACAAGATAGATAGAGAAGCAAGAGTCTTCCACCAACAAGGAAAACTCAATGAATATGTTAAAAGAAATCTAGCCCTACAAAAGATCCTTGCTGACCAAGTATAGGCAGAAAAACAGCATTTACCAAGCACAAATAAGAGACTACCACATAGAACAACCCCACCCAGAGGGCAACAAAGAGAAAACAACCTCTAAGATATCATTGGCTTAAGGGTGGAAAGAAATCAAGAATGAACTACACACAAACAATACACTGATAAGAAAGGAAGTTAGGAACACAAAAGGTACAGGATGACCTCACAGAGTGCATAGATGCAATAACTCTGAATATCAACGGACTGAATTCAGGGTTTAAAAGGCAAAGGCTAACAGACTGGCTTAGAAACACAACCTGTCAATCTGTTGCTTACAGGAGACACAGCTCAAGATTATAGACAAAATAGGCTAAGAATCAAAGGCTGGAGAAAGATATGCCAAGCAAATTACAATTCAAAAAACAACAACAACAAACAGGAGTTGCAATCCTAATCTCAAAGAAAATTTATCTCAAGATATAAGCCATAACAAGAGATAAAGAGAGGAACTATGTAATGCTCAAGGGAACAGTAGACCAAGAACTAGTGAGCATAATAAATATATATATGCACCCAACAAAAGACATGCAAAATCTGTCAATCAAGCACTCCAACAGATAAAAAAAGAAATTATAGTCTCAATGATTATAATAGTGACTTTATTACACCACTCTCTAAAATAGAGCACAGGGAAAGAAGCTTAACAAGGAGGTTAACAAGAAAGAAGCTTAACAGATCTAAACATTATGATTAGACAACTTGACTGATAGATATATTTTAGAGCTCTCCACCCAAATGCACATACTCGAAGGTATATACATAAGGTAATACACAAGGTATATACACAAGGTTACCACATGCTGGGACACACGTTGAAGCTGTGAAAATTCAAGCATATAGAGACTATACAGACTTCTGAATCCCACCACTAGGTTAAAAGGCTAGAAATCAGTGAGTATGAGACTACAGCACACCCAAACCTATAGGACACAGAAAAGGTGGTCATCAATGGAAGCTTGATAGGAATACATGCACACATGACAAAGAAAGAGAGACTTCTGATTGATATGCTGACATAAAAGTTACAGCAATTAGAACAGAGCTAACAGGACAATTCTATTAATAGCAAAAGAAAAGAAATAATGAAAATCAGTACTGAGATTCAAGACAGGGAACACAAGAAAACTATGGAAGAAACTAATGTAGCTGAAAGTTGGTTCTTTGAAAGGATTAACAGAATCGACAAACTGCTGGAAAATCTAACCAAAGAAAGGGAAGAACACATTTCAATAGCAAGGATGAGGGATGGAACAGGGGATATTAAAACGGACCCTAATGAAATCAAAAGGATAATGACATGGTACTATGAAGGACTATCCTATAATGAACTCAATAAATTGGAAGACATGGACAAATACTTGGAAAAGCAATTCCCACCTAGACTATCCCAGATGGATGTCAAGAACCTCAACAGACCCATAGCAACAGAATAAATACACAAGGTTATGAAGGGATTAGCAACCAAAAAAAAAATGCCCTGGACGAGACCACTTCACAGGAGAATTCTACAAAACACCCAGAAAAGAAATGACACCAAACCTACACAAACTTCCAGAATATAGAAAAAGACAGCATATTCTCTAGCACTTTCTATGAAACTAGTAAAACTCTGGTACTTAAAACAGGCAAGAATTAAGAACTATGGACCAATATCCCTAATGAACATCAATGCAAAAATCCTTAACAAAATGCTGGTCAATATAATATAAATGCACATAAAATAAATAATTCACCATGACAAAGTGGGATGCATATCAGGGAATGAGGAATGGTCCAACATATGAAAGACCATAGCATTTTTGGCACATTGATATGGAAATGATATGAACTGCCTGATAATATCAACAGATGTAGAAAAACCATTTGATAATATCCAACACTAATTCCTGTTTAAGACACTCAAGAAGATAAGAATGGAAGGAAATTTCCTCAATATAATACAAACAATATATGAAAAAACAGCAGTCAATGTGGTAGTCAATGGGGAAAAGCCAAAAACAATCCCATTTGTAAAAGGCACCAGACAAAGATGTCCTTTGTTCTCACTCTTATTTAACTTCATCCTGGAGGTCCTAGCTAACAGCATAAAATAAAGACATTAAAGGTATTTGCCTGGGGAAAGAAGAGGTGAAACTATCGTTATTCACAGATGACATGATTATACCTATGGAAAACCTCGAACATTCCACAAGGGGAGTACTGGAAGCAATACAGAAATAGGACAGATTAGCAAGATACAAGAACAACAAACAGAAGTCTATCATACTGCTATACACACCAGATAAGATCATAAAAGAAGGGACCAAAGATGTCATACCCTTCACAACAGTCAAGCACAAATTGAAATAACCAGGGATATACCTGACTAAAAAATAAATAAATATTTTTATGTGGAAAACTATTATGTGGAACACTATTACAAGAAACCAAGAGTGACCTCAACAAATGGAAGAATATGCCATACTCAAGGATTGGAAGATTCAATATAGTAAAGATGTCAGTTATGCTGAAGGAACTATATCATTTTAGTCCTATCCTGATGTAAATATCATCATCTTTTCATAAAGAACTGATTACCAACTTCATATGGAGAGGGAAGAAGTCTAGAATTAGCAGAGAACTCCTCAAGTGGTAGGACACAGTGAGAGGACTTGTTTTACCTGGCTTTAGTACATGTTATACAGCCACAGTGGTCAAAACCACATGGTATTGGTAAAATCACAGATATTCAGACCAATGGAAAAGAACTGAAAACCCAGGAATACAATTATCAGCATACAGACAACTGATCTTTGATAAGGGCCAAAAAGAATATCAAGTGGGATCAGATGTCCTCTTCAACAAGTGTTGCTAGAGAAAATGGACAACTGCCTGCAGAAAAATGAAGCAACAACCATATCTCATACCATGCAAAAGATTAAACTCAAAGTGCATCACAGATCTTGAGGTAAACCCACAAATTATTAGAGCCATCAGTGCAGGAATTGGGGAAAATCCTGAGAACTTTGGTGTAGGGATTACATAGGCTATTGGATATAGGGAAGGACACAAATGCAGATGAGTCACAAATTGACATGTGGAATAAACTGAAGATCAAACATCTGTGTATATCAAAAGAACTCACCAAGAAAGTAATAGGAGAGTCCATGGACAGGGAAAACATCTTTTGCAGTGACATGTCAGACAAAGGCCTTATTAATAAAATGTACAGTTCTCTGCTAGCTTCCAAAAAGAAAAAAAAACTAATTGCCCACTGAGAAGGTGGACAAAGGACCTGAACAGAAGTTTCTGAAGTACAGAAATCTGAATGGCCAATAAACATATGAGAAAATGTTCCTGATTATTAGCCATAAGAGAAATGCACATTAAAATAACTATACAATACCACCTAACATCCTCAAATATATTCCAGTTCAAGAAATCAAAAAAGTAATACGTGTTGGAGAGACGGTGGTGAGATGGGAAGTCTTACACACTGCTGGTGGACCGGTAAGTATATACAGCCACTATGGAAACCGATTTGGCAATATCTAAAACAGATGGAATTGAGCTGCCATATGATCCAGCAATCCCCCTACTGGCCATATCCTCAGAAGAAGCAAGAAAAAAAATGCAATCCATGGCCAGACATCTGTGCTCCAGTGTTCATCATGTCACAGTTCACAATTGCAAGGAGTTGGAAACAACCCAAATTTCCATCAATGTTTGAATGGATGAAAAAATTGGTACATACATACAATAGTAATGGTACACTGCTAAAAAGCAGTGAAGAATGCATGAAGCACATCACTGTAAGGGAAGAATTAAAGGAAATAATGCTAAGCAAAGTAAGCCAAGCACAAAAGGGCACATACAACATGAGTCCACTGAGATAAGCTTAAAAATGCAAAAGGGACATAGGGGGAAAGCAACAGTATACAATCATTCTTGGAGTGAGATCCAAGTAGTATGAGAGGTGCCAGACCCAATTCATGGTGACAAATGTAGCGAACTAAAAAGGAAGAGGAAAGAAGAAGGCCATGGTTAGTGGGGAACAGGACACTAACCCACCCAAGAGGAGGGTGCTGTTGATATTTCCACAGATAAAGAGAGGAGGACAAAACTTCAACCTGGTGAACCAAGTCATGAATGCAACATGTTGGCACGAAACTGAGAACCGATAGAGAGCTCTATGGGGGCAGCCC
Source organism: Nesogale talazaci (assembly GCA_004026705.1). Classification (NCBI taxonomy): domain Eukaryota; kingdom Metazoa; phylum Chordata; class Mammalia; order Afrosoricida; family Tenrecidae; genus Nesogale; species Nesogale talazaci. The sequence continues at coordinate 18,901 of PVJH01010785.1, forward strand.
CAATACCAACTACGTGGACAACATCCATCCCCCCCAACCGCCCATGAAGAATTCACTTCAAAGGACAGCACTGAAGCTACAGCTCAGGGAAAGGGACACATCTGATGCGAGCACACAGCGAATGAAGAGGGAAGGAAAGAGAGTGGAACACATCCTGGCCCACCAAACCTTGAGAATGATATTCTTGCTCAGAGCAACAAATGTAGCTGACCCCATCATGAGACACGCTATCCCTCCCTGACCCATAGTGCTTCGAAGGACAGCGATGGAGGCAAAGTGCAAGAGTTGTTCTCAATAAAACCCCACCACACCTGCGAGAGATGCTCAGGGCATGCAAAAGGGCATGCAAAAGGACATGCAAAAGGGGGCATGTAAAGCAATGAAGTCACTGGGGGAGATCAAAAATAGACTTTTGGGCCCCATCAGACAAACCAGAAAATACTCGTACAGGTCCACAAACATACCTTGAACTATTTAAAGCTTTCCTTTTGCTTGTCACTGATTTTACTTGTTGCTTTGTTTTCTTGAATGTTTGTTTTGCTCTGTCTTGTTCTTGTGCTTATTATTGTCTCTGCATATATATCTAGATAAGTTAGGTAGGATAAACAATCCAGAGGAGAAGACAATGGGGCCGATGGTTCTGGGGAACAGGAGAAAGGAGGAGCTGGGGGAAAGGAAGTGGATGTTAGCAAACCCAGAGACAAGGCAACAACAGTGATCTAAAATTGATGGCAAGCGCATAGGATGCCTGGTCGTGCTTGATCAAGGGCAATCTAAGTGAGAAGAATTACTGAAACCCAACATGATAGTGAAACAAGAAGAAAGTAAAAGAAAATAAAGGTAAGAATTAGGAGGCAAAAGGCATTTAAGACAGACATAATAGGAAAACATGTACATACATATAATTATAGGTTTAGTATTAAAATAGCAGCGGAATATCGGCCTCTTCTTAAGTACTCCCTCAACATAAGAACACTTTGTTCTAATAGACTGGCATTTTGTGATGCTCACTTTCCCAACACAATCTCTGAGATAAAATGTGTGCATAAGCAAATATGGTAAAGGAAGCTGATGGTGCCTGGCTATCAAAAGATATAGCATCTGGAGTCATAAAAGCTTGAAGATAATCAAGTGGTCATCTAGATGAAAGGGAACAAAGCTCACATGGAAGAAGCACACCACCTATGTGATCATGAGGTGTCGATAGGATCAGGTATCAAATATCAAAGACCCTGAACAAAATATCATATCATCATGAGATGCTGAAACAATCAGGTGTCAAAGAACAAAAATCACAATCAATGAAACAATTGACTCCCGATATCGCTGAAGACAAATGGATACAGAGGCAAACAGAGTAGAAGAAACAATGGTGCCCAGCTACCAAATTGAATGTCTGGAGTCTCAAAGACTTGAAGATAATCAAGTCGCCATTTAGGGCAGAATCAGTAAAGCCCACATGGAAGAAGCACAGCAGCATGTGTGATCAAGAGGGGCCGAAGGGAGCAGATGTTGAGCACCAAAGAACAAGAATCACATCATTACAGAGAAGGGGGAGAGCAGGGTGGGGACCTAAGGCCCACTGGCGGGTAATTGATCACCCCTTTACAGGGGAGTCATGGGGAGGAAACAGACCAGTCACGGTGCAGACGGGCAGTGAAGATGCATACAAGTTTCCTCTAGTTCCTGAAGCCTTCCTCCCCTCCCAACCATCATAGTCCCAACTCTGCCTTACAAATCCAGATGGACTGGAGAAGGTACACTAGTATAGAGGGGAGCTGGAGATATGGGGAAACCAAGATGGATGAGCCCCTTTGGGCCAGTGGTTAGATTGGGGCTGCTGGAAGGGTGGAGAGAAGGTGGGGTAGAGAGACGGAACCAACAGCAAGGATATAAACATAAACTCCTATTTGAAGGACGGGCATCAAGGGAGTGGGTTGGGGGACAGGTCGGGCAGTGTAAGATATGACAGAACAATAACAATGTATAAAGTATTGAGGGTTGGTGGGGAGGAAAGAGCAGGGGAAGAGGGGAAGGGATGGAAAAGCCGATACTAGGGGTTCAAGAGAAAAGGAGTATGATTGGAGAATGATAATAGAAGTGGACATATGAGGGTGCTTGACATAGTATGTTCATTTATGTATTGTGAAAAATGATGTATGAGCCCCAATAAAATGATTTTTTTAATCATATTAATGTGTATGTGGGGGAGTGCAGAATGGAGACTCAAAGCCCATCTGTAGACAACTGAACATGCCTTTACAGAAGGGCCACAAGGAAGAGAGGAGCCAGTCAGGGTGCAATATAGCACTGATGAAACATACACTTTTCCTCTAGTTCCTTAATTCTCCTCCACCCACACACCCATTATCATGGCCCCAGTTCTACCTCACAGATCTGGCTAGACCAGAGCATATACACAAGAACAGATAAGAGCTAGAAATACAGGGAATCCAGGAACAATAAATCCTTCAGGACCAGTATTGACAGTAGTGATCCCAGGAGGGTATAGGTGAGGTGGTGGCAGAAACAGGAAACTGAGCACAGTTTATATATATATAACCTCTAGGGGAACAGACAACAGAAAAGTGGGTGAAGGGAGACTCCGTCAGTTTAAGGATGAAAAATAGCAATAATGTAAGGGTTCAAGGATGAAGGAGTGTGTGTATGGAGGGGAAATTATGAGGAATTGATACCAAGGGCTCAAGTAGAAAGAAAATGTTTTGAAAATGATGATGGCAACAAATGTACAAATGTGCTTGACACAGTGGATGTTTGTATGGATTGTGATGAGTTGTAGAAGCCCCCAGTAAAGTAATGTAAAAAGAAAAAGAATAAATGTTTCCTTTAAGGTATATTGGTAGGTCAGCATAAGGCTTAGGGAAACTACTGCTACATAAGGTAATTTTAAGGATTCTAGATTCAGGTCAAGACTTTAATGTGGTTTTAAGGCTCTGCTTTCTAGTCTTCATACACAAGTCAGAATTTAGACTCTCATAAACATAGAATAACCCACATTGATTTCTGAAGACCCCCCATAAGGAAAAGGCACCTACTGAGGCCAGGAAGAGGAGACAAGCAGAGAGGTGAGGATCTGCATCTACCCTTATCATCTCACAACTTCCACTTTACATGACAAGGCTGCTGTGCTGTGACTTCAAACATGAATATTCATTGTAAGTAGTGTCAGGGAAACAAACACCTAGAAGTGACAAGGAAAACATGGGAAATTAACTTTGAGGGGAAAGTGAGGTGCTTCCAGTTGCCTATCATGCTGAAACCATGTGGAGACTCCTGCCAGTGCTGACATGCTTGGGGGGCCACAGGGAGACCCCTGCAAGCACTGAGATGTTTCTACTGCCACCAGACGCACAAGACTCTGCACCCACTTGCCTGTGATTGCCCTGGTGTCATCGCACATGTTTTGTAAGTCGGAAGGAGACTTTATAGACTGGTATCGGACATATGGGCTAATATCGGACTTATGACTTTGGACTGGACTGGATTGGGATACTTTCTCAATGTTCCATTCCTCTTGTATATAAACCTTTCCCTTATATCCATATGCATGTTTATGAATTTGTTTCTCTCATCTACCCGGACTAACACAGACCCAAAGGGATCATGACCCACAAGTTGAGAACCACTGGTCTGTACACTTCTAAAGGCTCTGTAAACCTTCCCAGAACTGGCTCTCTGGCCGTGAGGTTGTTTGCTTATTTGTTTTTAACCTTTTCCCAAGGTATTTTGTGCTCTCAGTGACAAAACAGTTTGGGCAAATCACGTTCTTTTGACCAGTGTCAGAGAAAGAAAGAAAGAAAGAAAGAAAGAAAGAAAGAAAGAAAGAAAGAAAGAGAGAGAGAGAGAGAGAGAGAGAAAAAGAAAGAAAGAAAATATCCACGAAGGAGTTGCTGCCACTGTAACCAGGCATGGAAAATTTTTGTGGAACACCTTTTAATTTCATATTAAAATATAGCATATATGTGGGTGTAGTAAAATATATGTATCGCATCCAAAATATGTGTTAATTGGCTGTTTATGCTATTGGTAAAACTTCTAGTTAACAGCAGGTCATGAATTGTTAAGTTTGAAGGAAGTAAGAAATTGCACATGAATTCTCATGGTATAGTGGGGAACTGACAATATTTCTAACCCCTTTCCCCTCCTCCCTGTTGTTCAAGGGTCAACAGTAGCTGTTATATGTTAGCTGGAATATGTTAGTTTGATGGTAGGGAAATCAAGGTTGGGAAGGGTAAGAAGGAAAAAGTGTCCCAGCCACCTCAAAATCCTTTCACCTATGTTTTTTTTTTTTCTGGGAAAAAGAGGAGGCTTGCTCCAGTAAAGATTGTTGGTCAGAAACCCAGACAGGCAGTTCTACCCTGTCACTCTGAGTTCAGATCGACTCCGCGGGAATGAGTTTGGTTCTCAGAGTTTTGAGATTTATACGCAAGTGCTTGGGCAAGGCAAATAGTAAAAGACCTTGCCTCTGACTGAAAGCTTGGGGTGTAGAAAGCTCTGGCAATCTACTTCTGAGAAGCCCATCCCTGAGAACCACATGGAGCACAGCTCTCCTCTGACACACACGGGAATTAGTTCATTGGAATCAACTCTGTGACAGCTGAATTGGTTTTGAAGATTAGAGCTTAGGAGCTCTTGGGACATAGTGGGCATGAACCAGGCTGCTGCCAGAAAGGAGAAAAGTTCAAAACCACAAGCCACTGTGCAAGAGAATCACAAGGCTTTCTACTCTGTTAAAGGGTTACAGTTTCCAAAATTCACCCACTTGATGGCAGTACGTTGTTTTTTTTTTTCTTTTCATTTATTAGATCTAAATTCTGAGCACTACATTTGCAGAAGGCTATGGCTTACAGTGAGAGTCTGCAATGAATTTTCTGGTGTCCACATAGACTCAGCTTCTATTGAATTTGTTCTGACCATTGACTAGCAAGTCTGAAAATCTTTGCCCTCAGGCAGAGTGTTTGAAAGTGAATTACTACCACTTTCTGAGACAGCCTCAGAAGGGGCAGCTTCAAGGAAATTGATGGAAATTGCCCTTGATGGCAATTGGGGAGCTGGGGTTGTGTAGTCAATAGTCCCACCCTCACCAGAGGGCCCTGACGCAATCTAATAAAGTTTTCTCTCTGCAATAGTGTGCAGATCCTAGTCACGGCCTCCTTCCTGCTGTGTATTCTGGCCTGCAACTGTGATGCACTGATTTTGTGACCATTTCCGGGGTTCTCTGGCTCCTGTTTTAACGGCTGGGCTTCTTGGAGTTCACCATCAGGGCCTCACACAGTTCGTCTCCCTCATCCAATGCTGTGTCTTTGTCTTCTTCAAGATTTAATAAATGAGTCTCAAAAATTATATTTGATTGTGGGGTCTTTTCAATCTCCAATGGGTGTCCTTGTGGTACAGGGGGCTATGCCTTAAGGTAATAAATGCAAAACCAGGAGTTTGATACGACCAGCCACTCAGTGGGGAAAAGATGAGGCCAGACTTACAGGCTTGGAAAGTGACAGGGTCAATTTCACTGTGTCCTGCAGGATCAACATGAGTTAAAATTCCAGGATAGTACGATTTTGTTTTGTTTCCCTCTAGAACATGTATGGACCTTGTTTCCCAAGACTTCAATCTGCTCATCTCTTTTCACAACATCTCTATATAGTGGAATGAAGTCTTTAGATTTTGCTGTTTTAAAATTTAATTCAGTGTAATTTGCTTGGCAATTAATGAAAAACAAGAAAAAGCTTCTCCAGCCCAGTGCTGCGCATGCTTCGGTGCGATGCACGTCCTGTCCTTTTCTTTCATAGGCCTTTTAGAGCCTCAGGGAAAAGCTGCTTTTCAAATCCTATTTGAAGTGAAAAGTGAGGTTGCTGGCCATCCAAGGTGCTCAGCTGCTGGGGCACAGCTCAGTGTGCCAAGGTGTGCCACACATCAGTCTGCCAAGCAGACAGAGGGGACTACTGAGCCACCAGATTCCCCTCTGGCTTCCCTGCAGCCCTCCCTAACTTGTCAGGGGCTCAATGGTTCAGGTTCCTTCTTTTTTCAAATTTGGACATGTTTTCTGAATTTGGCTTATTGAGTTAGTGGCTTCATTCCCTTGCTAGAAATCATTACAAAATCTCCAAAGGAGGGTGTGACTAATAACCCGCTTGGAGCTGGAAATCAAACAAAAATGTCACAAAAGACTCCTTTGTACCAATTCCAAAATAAATATGTCTCTAATTTGTGAACACAGAAAAATGTCAGCTTTCCTTTATTTCCTAGAAAGATGAGAAGCCTTGGGAGAAATGAAGCAGTAGCGCCAAACTGACACATCTCATTAGGAAAAAATAATTAGCCCCAATGCATCTTTTTGGTAAAAAGGAGACTTAGCACAAATGTCAAGCACCCGGCATTGTTCAGAAGAAAGGGAGCACTCCGCGCGCGCACGTGTGTGTGTGTTGCGGTGGAGATCGATGGGTGCATGCGATGATTGGGCTAATCAATAAAGGGGAGCTTACACAAGTTTCTGGAAAATCCCATTATCCTTGCATTCCACTTTTGCATGAGCTCTTTGACGACCCCTTTTTTGACTGTATTTCTCAGATTAGCTTTGAGTAGGAACAGAAAATAAATAGCCAAGACAAATGTATAGTTCAACAGAGCCTGAGGCGATTGCATTGCTGGTTAACAGCTGCCTCTGCTGAATCTGCGTGAATGGGAGGGATCCCATACTCTGTAGCAGGAAAAGCACTCAGTAGATAATCAATAGCAGCCTCGGGCCACTGGGTGGTCCTCCAGGTCCAAGCAGCCTTAGGCAGCAATATCTACACTCCCCTCCGCTAATGACAAGCGGCATCTGGCCTTGATCACCTCTGCCCAGGGAGCCTGAACCACTCATACCCCAAGGAGTGGCAGCTTCATTGAAGGCCTGCAGCTTTTATTTTCTGTGTTGCAGTCCTCTAGGCCCACATTACGCTTTGGTTTGACTTTTCCTGGAGCTCTAAGGAAAATCTTCTTGACTGTTGACAATTTTTTCTCAGATGCCTTTGTACTAAGACAACATGGAAGGGCTTTGTGAACTGAAAAGACAATGCCCTGGTTGGATCCGCCTGATTCTGAACTTCTTTCTAAAATGCTGGTCACCTGGTTGCCTTTTCTTTTTTTAAAAGAAAAATAAATGCTATTTTTGATGAACATAAGCACAGTAAAATTGGTTCGCATGTAACAAGGTCTGCACATACTGCTCAGTGACATTGGCTACCTTCTTTACATGGTGTCAATATTCCTATGGTTTCCATTTCAGTTTTTCAATTCTCCTTGTTTCTTCATCATAAAAGGAGCCCTGACAAGACAATAAGAGATGTGGTGTGGTGTGTTTGGTGTTCTGGTGATGTGATCAGTGTTTAAACTCTTGGTTGCCAGTAGAAAGGTCACTGGTTCAAACCCACTATTTATTTGGTGGAAGAAGGATGGGCCGTCTGCTTCTGTAATGATTACAGGCTGGGAAACCTAATGGGCAGTTCCGGTCCATCCTATAGGATAGCGACCTATGAAGGCATTATCGCCAGCACTGCCATCACTTCCTACTCCATGGTTAGCCTATCTGGTCTTGGGATGGCCCAGCTCCTCCCTACCATCTCCGGGGAATCTTCATAATTTCCTGTCTTGCTCAAAGACTGATGGGGCTGGGCAGCTCTGCTGCGGGTCATTAAAATATCAAGATGGCTCAGGCTTCACCAAGGCTACTCTTACTCCTTTATCTGATTTTGAGATCTACATGTACAATTATCTTGTGAGTTGAGGAAAGCCAAGCACCTGAACAAGTTTATGCAAACTGGTGTAAAAGTAGCTGTACTCTATAGTCTAACCCAAAGGAAACCCCATTAAGACAGCAGTATCTCCACTGGTGTCATCCTTGATGGAAGTTCTCTTGTTCTCAATCATTTGTCATTGGTGAAATTCACTCCATTGCTCCAGGACATAAACTGTAGGAGTCAGAATCAAGTGCAGAACAATGGGTCTGTTTTTGGTAAACTAGAGGCTCATCATAAGGGAGGGAAATCCCGAGGGAAGGGATTAGCCTGGTGACTGAGCAGTGGGACCAAACTTGGCGACGAAGGAGGTGCAGGAATGGGTAGATTTTGTTCAGTTATATGTATGGTCAGCATGCCGATCTGATGACAGCTGACACCCTAAAAAAATGAACTTAATACAACATGAGTTTTGGAGGCACCAGAGTTGGATTCAGAGCTGGCCTTGTCATCCACTGGCTGGAAAATTGATAATAGTATCTAATTTCTCTAAGACACAATCCTTACGTCGCAGGGACATTGTCTTAGAGACTGCATTGACAGGGCCTGTAGTACCTGGCACTAAAGAGATACTGATAGTTTTAGCACTGAGGACTGGGCATGGGACTGCTCATTTCAAAGCTAGTCTTTCAAATCAACCAGGTCTATTTAGGTACATGTAATGCTGCTTCACAAAATTCATAGAAAAATGCCATTTTACCTTAATTCCATTTTCCATGAATGGTTTGACCTTATGTAGTGATATATAAAGTTCCATGGGTATTTGTCCCTTTATATCATTATAAACTGAGTCATAGAGACACTGCAGCAGCCGAGGCAAGCTGCTCCAAGGAGAGTCTAGGTGGTAACTCTTCATGAAAGTGGGTGAGAACACCTACCTCCCACAGAGGATCTGGTGAGTTTAAACCACTGTACATTTACTTAGACACTCGATATTTAGCCCGCTTTTACATAATTTGTAATTATAATATACATTTCTAAATACATTTGTGTGTATTTTTTAACACATATATTTGTATGTGTTGTAAAGGCATTCGACTGTGTGGATCACAACAAACTATGGATAGCCTGGAGAAGAATGGGAATTCCAGAAAACTTCATTGTGCTCAGGCAGAACCTGTACAGGAATCAAGAGGCAGTTATTCAAAGGGAACAAGGGAATACTGCATGGTTTTTTTATCAGGAAAGGTGTGTATTCTATCCTCTCCCTAAACTGGTTCAATTTGAATGCAGAGCCAATCATCACGGAAGCTGGATTATATGGAGAAGAAAGCTGCATCAGTATTGGAGGAAGACCTATTAACAAACTACGGTATACAGAGGACACAACTTTGTTTGCCGAAAGTGAGCAAGACTTGAGGTGCTAGCTGATGAAGATAGAGGATAGCAGCCTTCAGTATGGATTATAGCTCCATATAAAGAAGACCAAAGTCCTCACAACTGGACTAAGAGGAAACCTCATGATAAATGGAGAAAAGATTGCTATCTTGAATCACAGTTCATGGAAACAGCACTAAAGAGGTCCAACAATGCATTGCACTGAGCAAATCTGCTGCACAAGACCCTTTTCACTATCAAAGGCAAGGAGGCTCCTCTGAGGACTAAGGTGTGTGTGTCCCAAGATTTAATATTCTCATTTGCCTCATATGTATTTGAATGTTGGACATTGAATAAGAACGACTGAAGAAGAACTGATACATTCAAATTATGGTTCTGGTGATGAATATTTAAAGTATTGTGGACTATCAAAAGAACAAAGAAATCTGTCTTAGAAGAAGCACAGTCCGAATGCTCCTTAGAGATAAGAATGGTGAGACTTATCTCAAGCACTTTGGATACGTTGTCAGGAGAGACCTGGAGAAGGGTTTCATGCTTGGTAAAGTACAAGAGCAGTGCATAACAAGATGGCCTTCAACAAGATAAATTTACCTGTGGATGCAACCGTGAACTCAAACATAATTACTAATGAAGTTGGCATAGCATCTGATGGTGTTTGGTTCTATTGTAGAGCTGCTGTGAATTGGAACCAATTTGATGGTACCTAACAAAAATATATTTGTGTGTAAAGACAGACATGATATACTCAAAATCTTGGAAGAGCTATTCATTAAAAGTTTGAGGTTTTTCTTTGAGGTCTGTGATCCACCTTGAGTTTATTCTTGTGCATGGAGTGAGGGAAGGGTTTTCCTTCATTTTTCTGCAGATAGAGGCTCAGTTCTTTCAGCATCATTTGTTAAAGAGGGGGTCTGCTTCCCATCTGATGCTTTGGCAGCCCTAATAGAAGATCAGTTGCCTGTGTGCTCCTGATTTATTTCTCAATTTTCTACTCTTGGCCATTGGTCTGAGTATCTGTCAGTATCATACTGTTTTAATTACTGTGGCTGTATACTAGGTTTTAAAGTCATGTAATGCAAATCCTCCAACTTCATTCTTCTTCTTGAAAAGTTCTTTGCTAATTCTGGGCTTCTTCCCTTTCCATATGTAGTTGGTAGTCAGTTTTTCCATTTCTTTGAAAAAGGATGCTGATAGAGTGGAAAGAGTCCAGTCATGTGTCAGAAAGAAGAGACACAGTGGAAACATATTATACTGGACAGAGGGTCTAGGGACTAGGCCTACCCCAACTCTGGGGACTCTCCGAAGCCTCTATCTCAGGTATACTTTGGTTGCCATCACCTTAGTTTTATTCATGGCTTTATTGTCCTAGTACTACTGTAATAGAAAGACCACCTAGAACCGAAATTTGTTTTCCCAGAGCTCTAGGCGATAGCAGGGGTCCTCAAACTTTTTAAACAGAGAGCCAGTTCACTGTCTCTCAGACCATTGGAGGGCTGGACTATAGTTTAAAAACACATACACACAAACTATGAACAAATTCACTGTGGACCCAGGATAAGTCTGCTGCTAAGAAGGACAGCAGTGGCAGCAAAAACACCCAGCAGGCTGTATGTGGCCTGCGGGCCATAGTTTGAGGACCTCTGGGTTAGAGGCTTGAATCAGAGCCTTGGTCTTGCTGATGACTTCCTAGTTGGTAACTCTGGTATTCATTGTTCCTTGGCTTGTAGACAAATCCTCATGTGGCATCTGTCTTCCCCTGTGGAGTATGTGTAGGTGAATGCACATTTACTACTTATTATGTAACCATTAAATGATTAGCATTAGGATACACCTTACACTGGTACAAGTTCAATGAATTGATTACATTGATTGTATTTCATTTGAATAAATTATGGTAGGTGATTACATTACATTAGATTGCATCCATGGCATAAGAGCTGGGATTTCACATATATTTTGGGGAGACAGGTCGATTCATAAAACTCACTGAGAGACTGTAACTCTCTTCCTCTGAGCTACTGAATGACTTAGCCGAGAAATGTCAGCTGCTTCTATCAGAAAGCTTGGTTTGGACAAAAGCGTGTTTATGCTTTCAACACCTTCCTGAAGGTGAGAATGAAATTTAACCAGTTCATGTTGATGGGACCCAAACTGTCACTAAAATATTGACTGAGCCCCTACCTTGAGCTCCTTCCAATTCCTTCATCAGTTCCATCCTCCAAGACTTCATAGAGGTACCAAATCCACCAAGAAAGAGTGTAGGCCAGCTCCGTAGAACATTGGGACCCAAGATGTATCTTTAAGACCATTTTTAAGGTCTGTGATGAAGAAAAATCATTTCCAATTCTGTGTTTTTGTTTGGTAGTGTTGCTGATTATAAGTATTATAAGCCAATTATTCTTAATGTAAGCAAAACAATATAGAGGCTGAGCCCCGGTGGCCTAGTGGTTGTGCGCAGGACTGTGGTCCACTGGTATGGAGGTTCAATTCCCGCTCACAGGAGCAAAGGGTGGGCCTCCTACTCCTACCACCAGGGCAGTGATGCCTAAAAATAAATAAATAAATAGAAACAATATAGAGTGTTTAATGGAAAGATAGGAATCCTGGTGGCATAGCAGTTATAGCACTTGACTGCTAAGCAAAAGGTTAGCAGTTCAAACCCAATAGCTGTATCACAGGAGGAAGCTAGGGCTGTCTGCCTTCACACACACGGACAGCCCTGGAGACCTGAGGGAGTAGTTCGGCCCTTTCCCAGGGGACTGCTCTATCTTGGCGTTCACTCAACAACAAGGGGTGTTTGGAAAGGATACAAACAGACCTTAAAGGAAGATATGAATAAAAAATGACTACATTTTAATAAATATTCCTGTAATGAAAAAGAAATTGTCTTCATATGAAAGTTACACTTTAACTAGGGCACATTGAAAGACTTCCCATTTGTTCCAACCACATTATCATTCTTGTCTTTTGAGGATCATCAAATTTTGGATTGCCTTCGGAACGTACTTTGCATGATTCAGAATACCTAAATTATGTCAAATCCTTGCCCTTTAAAGGTGCCTTTGGTTTTCTTTTGAAATCATATCTAGTGACTGAGGTGACTATGGTGAATGACGCTGATTGGGTACAGAGTTACATTTTAGTTCCTCCTGTCACACTAGGAAGGCTGAGAAGTGGGGCCACTCTTTACTTGGGAATTGCTAACAGCTTGATGATAAGTCTTAGCAATTTTCTGACAATTGGCAGCCACTTGTGAATGACCCCAAATGGTGGACTGAGAAAAGAGTGCATATCTGAGTCGAGGCTCAAATAAGCACAGCAAATAGACCCAGGGGAATTAGGTACTAGAGCTGCTATTCAGGGAAATAACCAAGATTGCTATTCCACCTCAAACACTAATGTAATTGTGTGATAGAACTCTCACACGGAGCTCACTGCCAGTGAGTCAATCCCAACTCACTATAGCCTCATATGACAGAGGGGAACTGCTTCTTCTCCTTTGGAGAAGCTGGTAGCTTTGAACTGCTAACATTACAATTAGCAGCTCAACAGGTAACCTCACTTCTCAATGTGACTTTGAGCAAGATGTATTATCTTCCTGAGAGCCAGCTCCCCAACCAACATAGTGGGGTTGACCACAACCACCTGGTGGGTTATTGTGAGAAACACATGTGTCCAGATCCATATTCAAAAGCCTGGTACAGAGTGGGGATTCTCTGGTGATGTGCTGGGGGTGCGATGTGCAGCTGGTTTGAAACAATAGCCACTCTGTTATTGAGAGAAGAGGTTTTCTACTCCCATGAGACTTTCTACTCCCATAAAGCATTGCAGTCTCAGAAACCCACAGGGGCAGATTTCCTCTGTCCTAAAGGGTCACTCGGAGTCAGAATCAACTCCAGAACAGGGATGAGTGAGTACAAAGCTTAAGATGGAATGCTAACAGTTCACTTTCAAGGCCAGAAATGAGGGTGCATGTTAATATACTCTTTTGAGAGACAGACAAGAAGGAGTGTGAAAATGTTACTGTTCAATGAAGCTGAAACACCCCCAGATTGGAAGCCATGCACAAAGACATTCAGGGTGCTGAGTATTCTGTGTGGAGGTCAGTAAAATTATGTCAGAAGGATGACAAGTGAGAAGAGCTAAGAGAAGAAACTGCTTTCCATGTAAACGTCTCCCTTCCCTCTGCTTTTACCCTCCCTGGCTTCTCTCAGCATCCTCCGTCGAGCTCCCTGAAGGCCATGCCCACTGTGAGTATCAGACCTTGACGTTGCATCTGCCTTCCAGGGAGACAGATCTGAGTCTCTGGAGCCCAGCACAGACCCGTGTTCCCATGGAGTGTTCCAGGTGACAAGCTGTTGAAGACCTGGGATGATGCTCAACCTCCCACCTCCGAGAGTTACTGTTGCCAATGAGGACTCAAGCAGATAGACACCTTATCTTATTAAATACTTTTCAAAGGCATACTCTTCCTTCACTTTAAAGTAATTTTCCTTCCCCGAGTTGTTCTTTAGGGCCCTATATTTTGTTATTATTATTATTACTATTGTTATTACTGTTATATACTACTATTAATATTATTATTACTAACACACCTTAGTTAAGGAGCCCCAGTGGTGAAATAGTTAAACTCTTAGCTCCTGACTAAAAGGCTGGCACTGCAAATCTTCCCATGGCTCTGTGGAAGAAAAGGCCTGGCCATATGTTGCTGTCAATATTACAGCCCAGAAAGTTTGATAAGAAAGCTCTACTCTTACTGACTTAGAATCAACTCAAGAGCACAAAAATAACACTAGAGTTCAGAGGGGGATACCTCAATTCTATCCACTGATGTATATCAGCAGCTCCCTTCTTGCAAAATGGATAATGTTTCTGACAAGATGCTCTGTTAGCACAGCGGATCAGTGTTTGGCCACAAACTAAAAAGTTAGGGGTTCAGATCCACCAGCTGTTCCACAGATGAAATCACGTGAAGATGATAGCCAAGGGAAGTGCATGCCAGTTCTATGCTGTCCGTAGGGTCGAAAGAAGTTGGGATTGACTTCTTGGGGATGGACTTTAAGGGAGTGTTTCTGGAATATCCCTGAGTGGTGCAAAATGCTCATCTCCTGCCATAAGAACTCACCCAGTGGCACTGTGCAAGAAAGACCTGAGAATCTGCTTCTAGAAGACTACAGCCAAGAAAGCCCTATGAAGCAGTTCAACTGTGGTACACTGAGTTGGAATCAACATGAGTTGGAATCAGCTTGACTGCAATGGGTTTTTGTTTTTTTCAAATTAGAAAATCTTGAAACTCACATTTTGTTGTTTAAACAAAAGGCTCATATATATCCATTCCATGCACTGCTTTCCAGTCTTTCCTAACTCATGGGCACCTATAAACAAGGAGAATTGCCCCTGCATTTTTCTAATATTTAATTCTTTACAGGATTAAAAACCCCCGTCTTTCTTCCATGGAGGGACTGGTGGTTTGGAACTGTTGGCCTTGTGGTTAGCAGCCCAACTTGTAACCACTATGCCACTAAGGCTTATACACACACACACACACACATGTCTATTTGGCTTGGCCACTGACATCAATATTGGAGGGTTCCCTTGTTCCTCTGATAGCGGGCATATACTGATTTATGGATGATAAGTTAATTTCCTCAGAATTCTGCTGCTTTCTCTCTGCCAATCATCCAATCTGAGAATAGGAAACCACATCGCAGGGACCACAAAGAGAAAGTTTCTGGCTTGCCATGATCTCCCTTAATGTGACTCTGACTCCAGAGAGCTACATATTTTTAAAGACACCCTTTGCTTATACACATTGACACATAGTTGAAAGCAAGGACCATTCATTATGGAAGAATGTTTTGCTGTAGGTAATTATAGAGCACAGGTTGAGAGGGGTGTTTCCTAGCTATGAGAATTTCCTGATCAATCAATTATGGGACAAAGCATTTTAGGATAGGTGCTTTCTAAAAACCATGTCTATAAACTCCTGAAAAAGTAGCACCAGGCCTCTTTTCACACATTTTCTCGTTGTGCAGGTGGCACATGCTCACTGAAAACCCATGTCATCTTTGAGAATAAAGTAGTTAGCTTCTAGAAAAGGTCTCAAAGATTTTTATTATGCACCATTTCCTGTGCTGCACTCTTCAAGCAAAAGTGAACCAAGCATCCAAGGACTGATTAAATACCTTCTCATTGGTCTATTCCACCCCTGCAACCTCTCAGGCATTAACTCATCCCCTCTGCAGCTTTCATGAAATGGTTCATCAAATGCCTGGCAACAGATGAAACCATCTGGTTACAAGTGAATTGTGATTATAGTCTATCCAGATTCGCCTTCTCATCAACACCACCACCATCACCCCCATTCTCTGGTAATCAGTCATGAAAATATAGGGAAGAACAAAATAAAAAATAGATTTGACCATCAAATTTTATGATTTTTTACCCTACTTTTAAGTGGGAACACCAATCTCACTTACCTCTGGGTCAAAACCAATTTATCTAATGGAGAATCCTGGGTCATTGAAGATTTCTCTCTCTCTCTCTCTCTCTCTCTCTCCTCATAATTTCCCACCTTATGAGCACATGAGTTATGTCCTCTCAGCAAGAAGACATCCAAGCCTGAAGGCAATTTGGTTTCAAAGACATTCCATGGGACAACTCTTTTCAAGTGCACTTAGTGGATTTGCAGACGTTCCTAAGTAAGCCCTGCTGATGAATCAATGATATGGCAGTGCTGAGCTCACTGGCGCTCACATAAGCATTCTTGTAAAAACACTGTGTTACAATCATTCACCTCAGTAATGCTTTCAGACTTGCTAAATGCTGGCTGCTTCGTGCCTGACCCCATCTCTGGAAGCTGTTGCCAACATAATTCTATTAGGTAGCCATATTTGACATCTCTAAGTGTAGCTAATAGACCAACATATAACTGCCACATTAGAGCTTATTAGCATTGCACAATCTTGGCCCCACCCTAGTCCTACTTCATCAGAATCTGTCTTGGGTGATGCCCAGGAAATTTTCATGTATGTTACCATTTATTGCATTGATAGAAAGCACTGCCTCTCAAACAATGCTGAATTTTAGAATCACAGAGAGTCTAGACATAGAACATCAGATTTTCCAAGGATAAGGTTTAAAACTCTCTACTCAAAGCTTTCTGTGGTTGTTAGGTACCATCAAGCCTGTTCTGCCTCAGAGCTTCTCTACATACAACAAAATGGAACACTAGCAGGGCCTGTGCCAGGCTCACAATTGTTCATCTGTTTAAGCCCGTTGTCACAACTCCAGAGTGACAGCCATCTTGTCAAGGACCTTCCTCTTTTGCTCCATATCTACCAAGTATGTTATCCTTATACAGGGTCTGATATCTCCTGATAACATGTCCAAATGTACGCTAAGGATTCTAGCTATATTCTTTCCAAGACAGAATTGTGGGTTCTTTTGGTAGTTCATGTTATGATACTCTTACCAACACCATAGTTCAAATACATTGTTTTTTTCTTTGGTCTTCCTTATTCGAGATCCAACTTTCTCATGCATATGAGGTGATTGAAAATATCATGGTTTGGGTCAGACATATCTTAGTCTTCAAAGTAATTTCCTAGCTTTTCAACATGGCTATCCTGTAGAGTTAGCCAATATAATGTGTTGTTTGATCTCTTGACTTCTGTTTAGATAAGCATTGATTCTGGATTCCAAGCAAGACCAAATCCTTGACAAATTCAGTTTTCTCCTTTTTTAATGATATTACCCGCCATTCCCATGGTGAGGTTTTTGTGGGGTTTGTTTGTTTGCTTGCTTGTTTTTACATTGAGTTGTAATCCATACCAAAGGCTGCAATCCTTGGTCTTCATCAGCAAGTGCTTCAAGTCCTTTTAGCAAGCAAGGTTATAGCATCCACGAGGGTAGTTATATAATCTGTTGTCAATTTGAGAGGACTAAGAGTAAAGGGATGGAGTCTAGCTTGTCAATCATGTCATAGCTTGATGACCTCATTTGGAGGTGCTAAGGAGAGAAATAGCTCATTGGAGGTCAGACACACACAACCAGGTAGACATTCTTGTTGACAAGCCACATGGAGACAAGCTAATGGCAGCCAGAAGCACAGAGCTGGAGAAGCCATGTGGAGATCCCTGCCTCTACCGCCACTAGATCCACAAGACCTTCCACCCACTGGCCTGTGAACTTCCTGCATTTGGCATCATTGCTTGCATGTGTGCCGCAAGTATGAAGAGGACATTATAGATTGATATAGGACATATGGGCTAATATTGGATTTATGGATTGCTTTGGATTGGGCTAAGATGCTTTCTCAATATTCAATTGCTCTTGTATATACAGCTCTTTCTTATACACATATGCATGTCTATGAATTTGGTTTTTAGTCTCCCGGGACTGACACATCTGCATATTGTACATTGTGAATAAGCCTTCCTCCAATTCTACCTTCTTCCAATCCTATAATCTCCATTGATATCCACTTTGATCTTTTCTGTATTTTTAAAGAAAATACATGTGTAATGTTCTTGCTGTCATCCTACAGCTCAGCAAGTTTTCAGTCACTAGTGTTTAATGTGTCAAATATGTTCTTCATCTGTTCTCAAAAGTCTCAGAAGATATACTCAGTGCTAAATTTTGGTTCTTATGGATTTGTTCTAATTTTCTTCAGCTTCAACCTAAACTTACATGTGAGCAAATAACGATCTGTTCCACAGTCAACCCGTGGTCTTGTTTTAGCTGCTGATACTGAGCATTTCTGGCATCTCTTCTCTAAGACACAGTCATTTTGATTTCTGTGTATTTCACCTGGAGAAATCCACAGGTGTAGTCACCATTTGTGCTGTTGAAAAGAAATATTGGCCGTGAACAAATGGTTGGTCTTGCCAAATTCTATCTTGTGATCTCCAACTTTGTTTCAATCACCAAGATCAACTACTGTCCCTTCCTCCTTGTTTCTTATTTTGCATTCCAATCACTGATTATTATCAATGTATCCATGATTATATGTTTGATTTATTTAGGACTAAAACTATTGGTATAATTCTTCATTTCTGCATCACTAACTTTAGTGATTAAAGCTTAAATTTGAGTAATAGTTATATTGACTGAATTCCTTCACATATGGATAGCCAGTATCCTATCACAGACAGCACTGTACTTCAGGATAAGTCTTAAAATGTCCTTTTTGATAATTAATGCAGTGCCATACCTCTTGATTATGTCATTCCTGGCATAATAAACCTTATGATTTTCTAATTTAAAATGGTCAATACCTGTCCCCTTCAGTTCACTAATGCCAAAAATATAGACTTAGTGTGTCTGATTTAATATTTAATGGATTATAATTTGTTAGGTGTGCTCTATTTTTCCAGCCTGGAACAAGTCTGGAACAAGCCCATGGATAGCTATAACAGCTTTGATGTTAAGAATCACCTGAGAAAGGAAGTTTGTTTTAAAACATGCATTGCCAGACCATGCCCCCAGAAATTCTATTTTATCTGAAGCAGAGGGGAATCATGGAAGCCTACTCTTGGGACCCAACACACACATAGACACACATTCACAAATGATTCTTGAGAAATGTTAGAAACATAAGCATGCTATCCAGCAATGACTCTTAAAAGTTGTTCTGTGGCATACTGGCTTGGCGGTTCAAATCCAGCAGCAGCTCTCCAAGAGCAAGGCTGGGCCTCCCACTCCCACCAGAGGGCAGTGATGCTCAAAAAAAACCAAACAAAGTTGTGCATTTCAATCATCTGGAGAATTTGCTAGCAATGCAGAGTTC
Source organism: Nesogale talazaci (assembly GCA_004026705.1). Taxonomy (NCBI): domain Eukaryota; kingdom Metazoa; phylum Chordata; class Mammalia; order Afrosoricida; family Tenrecidae; genus Nesogale; species Nesogale talazaci. The sequence goes on from PVJH01010785.1 coordinate 37,822, forward strand.
TGTATCCTCACCCCAGAGTTAGTAAATCAGAAACCTTGACATGACCCCTGGAGTTTAGTATTTTAATAAGCATCCAGGTTCTCAAAGTCCAACTATAGACATCCTAACTCTTAGCTATCATAACACATGATCAAAGGTGACAGGCAGTTCATACCCTAATTTCCACCCTCCCCAAACTGTTTGAAGAGAAGACTTCATAGGCAGAGGGAGCTTATTGGCAATTTCTCTCCTCTTGAGCCGCATGCTTTGGGCTATATGGTAGGTTTGGGGCATGAAGCCTGAAATCTATAGTTTCCATGGGGCTTTATTTGAGAGTGGGGTAAGGGAGAGAAGGTGGAAAAATAAATCTAGGTGTCTTTCCAGTGAGCCTCATCTGAAGCTCAGAATATGGATGATTCACCAGATGATTCTCTCAGAAACGTCTGCAATCAGAAAAGGTCTCCAGAGGGGCAAGCACACCAATAATCCATGTGGAATGATTGGTACTTTTGAAATCACCAGTGAAAGAATATGGCATCTCTTTCCACCCCTTTGTTGAGATTCACTGATGTTGAGAATGTAATAATTCAGGGTTGCAAATGTAAATGTTTACATGGGTCAGTGAACAGGATGATTGGGTACCTTATGTTTTCTTGACACAAATTCAACTTGTTTTCATATGAGAAACATGGATATATCGTTCATTTCCACAAATAAACTTGGCCTCTCATCTATCTTGGGGGGTATTTCACTATTTGCTGGGGGAAATAGGATATTTCACTATTTGCTAGGAAAAACAACAACTGAGACAGAATGCCAAATGGCAAATGAAACTCAATGTCAGTGAAGAGTGAGGACTGAGGGGCTTGTAAATTGGGAAGCAAATGGAGACTACTGAGCCTTCAGGCAATTGGAATGTGTGGGAAATACAGGCCCCTGCCTCTCCTGGCTTTGCTCTTATTTTCTAAGAAATTCAGAAATGGGAATTTTCACATGGATCATCTGATATGTAAATTTGGACTGTGAAGATCAAGCAAGCTTGTCTAATACACTGAATACCATATATACTTGTGTATAAGCTGAGTTTTCTGACACAATTTTTATGTCATTCTGCTAAACTTAGGTGCCTCAGCTGATATTTGAGTCAGCTTATGCTCAATTATACACAGTGCATACTACAAAGCACCAAGTTGCAATCTTGGCATTACAGCATTCCCTGTAAATTAGATGTTAGTTCAGGACCCAGTTGTTGCTGAGGGCATCAAACTGTCCTTACACAAACACACACCACCAGCTGTATTACACGAACTCCCCTGATCCCCATTACCATCCCTCACTAATCACAGTGGAGCTTGACATTTCACAACATGTCACCTGCGAGATAGGCTCCTTTTTTTTTCCTTCTTTGGTCTTCTTTATTCATTTCCCAACTTTCAAGTGCATATGAAGTAATTGAAAACACCTTTGCTTGGTTCAGGGGCATCTTAGTTTCAAATATATATCTTTTCTCTTGAACACTTTAAAGATATCTTTTGCAACATATTTGCTCAATGCTTCATGTGATTTGATTTCTTTCTTTAAAAAAAAATCATTTTAGTGGGGGCTTGTACAACTCTTATCACAATCCAGCCATCCAGCCATCCATTTGTGGATGGATCCAAATGTGTCCAGCATATGTACATTTGCTACCATCATCATTCTCAAAACATTTTCTTTCTACTTGATCCCTTGTTATCAGCTCCTCATTTTTTCCCTCCCCAAGCCTCTCTCATGATCCCTTGAGAATTTATAAATTATTTTTTTCATGTCTTACACTGACTGATGTCTCCTTTCACCAACTTTTCTGTTGCCCATTCCTATGTAAGGGGGCTAAATATAGATCATTGTGATTGGTTCCCCTTTTGTCCACCCACTTTCCCCTTCCCCTTCTGGTATCACTTTTCTCGTTATTGGTCCTGAGCAGGTTATCTGTCCTGGATTCCCTGTGTTTCCAGCTCTTATCTGTATCCATGTACATGCTCTGGTTTGGCCAGATTTGTAAGGTAGAATTGTGGTCATGATAGTGGCGGGGGAGGGGGGGGAAGCATTAAAGAACCAGAGGAAAGTTGCTTGTGTGGTATACTACACCCTGGCTGACTTGTGTAAGGGGATGTCAAATTGCCTACAGATGATACCTGATCCTATTAACACCCTATAATCACACAGACTGGTGTGTTTTTTCCATGTGAACCTTGTTGCTTCTCTGCTAGATGGCCGCTTGTTTATCTTCAAGTCTTTAAGATTCCAGATGCTATCTCTTTTGATAGCCAGGTACCATCAGCTTTCTTCACCACATTTGTTTATGCATGTGCTTTGTCTTCAGTGATCATAGCAGAAAGGTAAGCATCATGGAATGCCAGCTTACTAGAACAAAGTTTTCTTGAGTTGAAGGAGTACTTGGGTGGAGGACCAATATCCATCTGTTACCTTAATACTAAACCTATAAATATATGTACATAGATCTATTTTCCCATCATCATATGTAAACATATTTACATATGTACATGCCTATATTTAGACCTCTATAAATGCCTTTTTTTCTTCTAGTTCTTTTCTCTATTTCTTTTTACTTTCCTCTTGATCCCTTTTTTAATGATAAGCTCAATGTCTTTTTTTATTTTCCCCAACTTCCTTCATACAACACAGTGGCTACAATTCTTCCTCATGAAAGTTGAGAAACACACCAGAAAACCACTAATGCCTCACTTGTGCTGTTGAAGAGGAATCTTACAAGAACCAGTTCTCTTAATCAGAGGTCCATGAAATACATAAGAAAGTAAGTAAGTAATTTATTGGGTATAAGTTTGAAATCCACAGAGATGGAGCAGGAATAGAGCAAAGATTCCGTTAACCCATTAAGAATATCTCACACCACAGGCCTTTGAAATCGCAGTTGCAGACCCCAATGTTTCTTGAAAATCTCAGGGATCATTCATGATTCTAATGCCCCAGCTTTATATACTGAAGGAAGACAAGAAATTTGTGAAATATATGCAAAATATTAAGGTAAGACTACTCTGGATAATCTGTGAAACTTTGTAAACTGACCAATTATATTTATTCATATATATTAGCATTTGTTATTTTTCTCTTTAAATATAAGAATTTTATCTAATAATGGTAATGTTAGTGTGACTGGGTTTAAGATTTTTTTCATACATATGCTGATAATGAACTAGTCTATAGATAAGTTGGCACAATGCGCTCACATTTTATGTGACACTGATTCTATTTGCAAATAATTGGTCACCAACTTTTAAATTTTGCATATCATGCCAAGTTTATTAGGGGGTACACCCTGAAAACAGAATTGTGCTGGATGAAGCATGACATTCATAATTCACATTTTCCCACCAGGCTAGCATTCAGAAACTCGCTCTGAGTTAGTGCACCTGGTAGCATCGCCTGGAAAGGCTCTCTGGTCACAGTGAATGTTTTTCATAAAAGTATTTTTGCTCAAACATTGTGTGTGTGTGTGTGTGTGTGTGTGTGTGTGATGGTCAATTTAAGAGCACAACATGCAGCTGTGAAATTTTGTTCTCTGCTCAGGAAAAATGCTGCAGAAACTGTGATGATGTTGTGATAATGAACACAGCTTAGAAGGACAGCCGTATGGGAAAGACTCAATTTCATGAGTGGTTTTCTCATTTCAGAAGTCGTGAAATGTCAATTGATGACAAACTTCATTCTGCACTTCGGTCAACTTCCTGAATGGATGACATTGTCCACTTATGGTAAATTTGGTGTATATTCCACCAGGTCAGACTCTTAATCAAGCTTTCTATTTAAAGTTTCTGGAAAGATTGCATAACAGGGTGTGACCAAAAGGGTCTGATTTGTGGTGGATGGTGCACAACAATGCACCTGCTCATATAGCCATCTCAGTGGGCTAGTTTTTGGGAAAAAGTCAGCAAACCTCTTGCCCCACATACCATACTCACCTGACCTTGCTCTGTGCAACTTCATGTTTCCATGGATGAAGAGGAACATGAAAGGACAGCAATTTGATGACTCAGAAGAGGTGAAGAAAAAATGAGTGAAGTGTGCTCAGACATCCAAAGAGTGGAAATTGAAATAGTTTTCAAGAATGGAATCACAGATTCCATATTGACAGTGTATTAAGTGTAACAGAGAGCACTTTTAAGGTGATAGTTATTTTGTAAAAACAATTTAAATACATAGCATTGAAAAAATCCATTTTTCTATTAGGTACCCCTTATATTTGTTGTGAAATGATTGGCTGCATTGGAATGAAGCATTTAATGTGCTGAGTTTTTACTGCAAAGGAAAACCCAAACCCATGTTTAGGCAGACACAGCTGGAAAGCACGGACTTGGGCAGTGACTGGTTCTTTCTCAGAACTCAATGAAGGCATCAAGCTGTTTATGTCTGAGATTTAATTAAAAGTGGATGCAGAATTTGCAGTTTCTAATTCCTCCCTGTGTTAAAGGAAAGGTCCTCACAGTTACACGTTGCTGTGAGTCCTTGACAGTCTTCAGAATCAATGAGCTCCCCTCTGAAACAGGGCCAGAGAGCTGCAGTTGTTGAGGTGAGTCAGAAAGAGAGGAAAGAAACATGAGGGAATACTGTTTATTAATGGGTGCTCTTTATGAGAGATTTTGAAAGTAATAAAGATGTGCATTCTTTTCAAAATAATCAGAGTTTGGCAGGAGGGGGATGGAATAGATGGCCTGATGAGATCATCATCTTTTGGTCAGATGCTTGATAACAGTTGATATTTTGGATGAGATGGATTCATTTGAGCATGACTTTGACAAGCAATATCATTTTTTAATCACAGATGCATACCTGAGATAGTTGTGGCTTATTGTGTCAACCTGGCTGATACACACATGTGGGATCAATTGAAGGGTGAAGAGAAAATGGCTTGGTGAGCCTCGCCTTTCCAGTTCCTGGATCTCTTGCTTTCTGATGGTCAGACCAGGGTGCAGCTGCCTCAGCCAGTTCCCTGCTTCAGCTGGCATGCCTCACTTCCTGCAAGACATCTCTGAGGAGAAGCCATACGGACCTACCCTGTTGTAGCCCCTGGGCTCTGGAGCAGCCATGTGGAGACCCCGGGCAGCACTGAGATCTTTACACATTCGCTGATTCAGCTTTCCTTGCAGTTGTCATCATTGTGTGTGTTTTGTGAGGTGAAGGAGGACTTTGTGTCAGACACATGGGCAAATGTTGGACTTGTGGGTTTGAAATGCACTGGTTTGGGATGTTTTCTTGATGTGTACCCTGACTGGTTCATCCCTTCCTTGTCACCCTTCTATAAGACGATGTGCAATTGCCACAAGTTTTAAAATACTATGAAAAGAAGCATTGATTTCCTAACAGAGACAACTTTTTGAAAGTTTAAATATTAAAAGTTTGTAAGAACTTTTAGAAATGATGAGGAAAAAATGCTAAAGGCTAATAAAACCATAGAAGAGCAAAGAACTTAGAATAAAATTACATTTTAAGATAGTTAAGATGGACTGAAGACATTAAAGAACAATTGGGATTGAGAAGTCTCCAGATAATAAATAGGAGAACCAGATGTAAATAATCTCACCAAAATTGACACTGAAACGGGGCTGAGCCCCGGTGGTGTAGTGGTTGTGTGCGGGACTGCGGCCCACTGGGATGGAGGTTCGATTCCAGCTCCACGGAGCAAAGGCTGGGCCTCCTACTCCCACCACCTGAGGGCAGTGATGCCCCCCAAAAAATTGACACTGAAAAGAAAAGAGTAAAGATGAGCTGGAAGAACAAGCTCTTAAGTGAGCGTGTAGAATGTCCTTCTATCACAAGTATGTCTTATCTCAAAGCCTGATACGATTGTATTTCCTATGTAGAGGACAGTTTTCTACTGGCTTAGATTTCCCAATGTTTATCAAGTCATAAAGGCTAACTTTGGACAGAATTTGCCAACACCTGCAATTAAAGAGCTGCCCTTTCAAGAGCTGTTATTGCCCTCCTTTAAAGTTGAAACTGGGGAAAACAAGGTTAGTTATACAATCTCTCTCTCTCTCTCTCTCTCTCTCTCACTCACTCACTCACTCACACACACACACACACACACACACGAGAGAGAGAAAGAGAGAGAGAAAGAGAGAGAGAGAGAGAGAGAGAGAGAGAGAGAGAGAGAGAGAGAGAGAGAAATTCCTGAATGGTGTAAATGGCAGCTGCTCTTGGCAACTAAAGGAAATGTTGGAGGATGACTGCCCCCCGTGATGCCGCAGAAGAAAGCCATGAGGATTGTTCTATTTCCCCAGATTCAGCCACTCCAGGAGTCAAAGTTAACTAAATGCCAACTGGTACTTGGGGTCTTGGCTAATTGCCTGGGTGGAATAATCATTAAGCACTCCATTGTTACCTGAAATACCAACCATTTGAATCCTAACTGTAGCTCTGCAGGAAAAAGATAGGGAAATGTGCTCAGAGTTGTAGTCAATTAATAACCCCCTTCTAGCCATAATTCGTTATGTGATATATTATATGCCTCGACTCCATGGCTGGGGCTCTAATTCCATTTTGGAGGAAGTACTCTGCTATGCTAACAGGCAAGAGGAGTAAGATGAGATTGGGTCTTAACTTTAGTAAAGGATGTGAGTGAAGCCACAGCACTTGTTTCCTTAGGGATATGGTCTGCAGAAGGAGAAAATGATGGGTCTATGAAAGCCAATGCTCTGTGTGTAAGAGCCATCTCGCTCAGAAACACAGAGAGAAGGCCCAGGACCATTCCCAGAGCCATGAGTAGCGCCTGTTCAAGACCTCTGTGTGAAGCGGTAGAGGTGAGAGGCACCAGAGACTGCAGCATGGTGCTGATGAGCTCAAAGGAGCCAGGTCCAGGCAACACAGGCCAAGACAAGACAATAAGACCAAACCGAGGAGCCACACTGAGACCATGAGACTATGGGTTAGGGTATTGGGCTGACTTCACGAGAGCTGGAATCCACTGGACAACATAACAGCCTAAATGTCATCCTCTGCCCTTGCCTCTAATTCTTGGCGCTGTCCTTGTGCCACGGCTGGTTGTGCTAAAGGCCCCACTCAGACCTGCTTCTTCAGCAGGACCCTGTGCAGCAACCAGAGTTCTCCTTCCTCCTTTCTGTGGCGGCGGTGGGGCCAGGTTCGTTCTGAATGGATGTTCATTGAATCTGATTATGTATAAGTTGTTGATGTCTTCCAAAGGTATTGATTTTTAATAGGTACCTACATCCCAGTGGGTTTATGGCCAATTGAAGATACCCTCTTGCCAGGTTGGCAGAGGAGTCCTTTATGGACTTCAAGGGAAAGAAATATACCTATATACTCGCATATAAGCCAGCCCAAATATCATGAGAGGTACCTAAATTTACCACAAAAGTGGCATTTAAAAAGTACTGAAAAACGTGGCTTATACACTAGGATATATAGTATTCCACGTGAACTAATTCTTTAGTAAATGTGCTAACAGTCAAAATGAAGCTTTCCTTATGTATCTTAGCCATCCCTGAAAGGTTTCCTCCTCTGAATTCCACCCCAAAACCTTTAGAACCATTCCCCTACAGGTAGGTAACCCTAACCATGCTTATTCCCTCAGGGACTCACTCCCATTCTCCAAGAACCCAGCTCGCATTAGGACCTTGGCAGACATTGGGACTGGACGATAACTTGTCCAAAGAAGCTTGCCATGTGGCACATGAAACAAGTTCTACACAAACCATCACTGTAGGACACAAGTATTGGAAATCGCTGGGACAAGGGCTTGACTGTACCCAGAGATGTCCAAGAAAGTGGACTCAGAAGCTTTCCTTGCCTGCTTCATCCGTGTCTTCTCCAAGGTCTCCAGGCAGCACGCGTGATTTGTATTTGACTACCATTCAAATGACTGCTCATTTCAACCCACCTGGAGATGGCATTTTTAAAAGTCTGTCCATCTGCTTCCATAAAAGGTGTTGTTGTTGTTGTTGTTAGCTGCAAGGTAGCTGATTCCAATTCACTGTGACCCATGAGCGTAGAATTCATTCCACAGTGAGAGGTCTGGTTTTAGGTTTTCTTTTTGTTTTGGTTTTTGGTTTTTTGTTTTTTTTTGTCCTCCCAAGAAAGAACTCCTGAGTGGTATAAAAATGCATTTGCCTTTTAATCAAAAGGTTGGTTGTTGAAAATCCCCCTAAAGATGCCAAAACAGGGCCTGTGGACCAGGCCACGTAAGCACTGGACTGCTAACTGACAGGTCAGTGACTCAAACCCCCCACCAGTTACGTAAAGGAGAGTTAAAGCATCTGCTCCGGTGAAGACTGACTTCTTTAGAAACTTCATGGCCACACTAAGTCAGAATCAACTCAGTGGCTGTAGATTTGGGTCCTTCTAAATTTCTTAAAACTTCTTTTGAGGAGTCTCCAAGTCTGCTTCTGAAGAGTTAAAGCCTTGAAAGTCCCATGGAGCTCATTTCTTTCTGCACAGACACACATGTTGGGCATGAATCAGAAGTGACATCACAGCAACTGGCTTGGTTGACTGGTTGTCTGGTCTTACCTTTGCAAGCAAACTACAAACTCACTGTCTCCCAGAGGCCCTAGTAGGACACCATTTCTTTTCTACCAGATTCAATACACGTTGGCTTACTCAATAATAATAAAAATCAAACTTTATCGCAATTATTCATGACCCATCTCTTGAGAACCAATGTCTGGCAATGAATAGACTTACCCAAATGTCAGGCCAGTTATGTATGACTTCCAATTCAGAACTTCCTAATTTAATGATTCGATTATGATAGCTCCTCAATTACCCACCCCCTCCCCACCACACCACACACACATACACACACTGCCTACATCCCCATACGACACACACACATTGTTCTGACATGCTGGAATGTTTAGCAATCTGAAAATGAGGAAATTGCATCTCAAGACTAAATATATCAAATAAGCTCTTATCAACTCATCTTTCCCGATGCAGTTCCCCCGGGGGATGACTCTCCAGCATTTGTCATAAACAGAATTGAGACCATTAAAGTCTGGCAAACCCTAACAACATATCTAATTATAGGTTTGCAATCGCAGAGCCAAGTGGTAACTACAGGGCATGCTGTGTTTAGTTACTTCTGAACACACTTTATTGCTTTGCTTGGGGAAATTATTCCCCATACTTAAAAAGAAGTGGAGACTTTTTGCATTGTCTCCAAAGAGTCAGTCAGTAGGAAAGCACCCTCAGGCAGAAAGAGATTTTTTAAGCTTTCTAAATGGACTCATTAACGCACTAGAATGGAAAGTGCAACCCTCACCAGCAGGCAAAACCCACCATCAGGTTACCTGGAAAAAAGTGTCTGACCATTGAAGTCCTGCTTCACCAGCCACAAGGGAATGGACAGTAGTTTTTGAAATTGCCTGGGAAGCTGGGTCTTTTGGCCATCAGGGGGGAAAAATGACCAAATTATTAATGTGATTTCATTTGCACTTTGTTGAGGGAGGGGGTAGGAAAGGTATTTATACAGGTGTGTGTGTGTGTGTGTGTGTGTGTGGATATTACTTTTAAAAATCGTGATTATCGTGAAGCTTTTAATAAGATTTTTGTTACTGTTATACAATAAAAGTGGGGAAAATGTAAACACAATTTAAAGATTTGGTTGACATTGATTTGATTAACCCAGAAGAAACAAATCACTTAAGGCAATGGTATTGATATACATAGTAACATGCATGATTTGTTATTGTATTTCTATGAGGATAAAATTAGGTGATTTTTTTCCTAAGATGCACAATAAAACTATAACATAAAATGTTTTTCCCTTTTCCAAAGGATGATTATTATTTTAGAGGGAAAATTGTATTAGCCTCCCTTTTCAAGATATTATTGAATATAGTCCCACTCTTATTTTTTCAAAAAGAGTATACTATATGCCAAAACACTAAAATCTTTCTTGTAAACTTAAAAAAGAGATATCACTTATACAAGTTAATTTGGGGGAACATTGTTCTCTTCATAAGACTAACATTATTTTCATCCACTTCCCTGCTATGCTTCTCATTTCAAATCTTTTTTGTCTGTTTTTCACTCTATTCAACAAAGACCTACATGAGTTAAACTGTGTTTATTTCTCAGTATTGTGATTTGTATATTAAAATTACTCTTTCATTTTGTTAATCCATCTGCTAGTCTTGTGGTGCCAGCTTTGCTTAAAGGAAAACTTGTCAGTTGTCAAACCAGTTGCTGTTAAATGGATTCTAATTCATGGTGAACCCAGGTGTCACAGAAGTGCTATGCTCCATACAGATTTAGTTTTGTTCTAAACAACATTATTCACAATAATGTTTCTATTCAAGAATGCCAGTGTTCTTTCCTGCCACCGCCCCCCCCCCCAAATATTGTGAATTAAGTGAATGTCTTTTCCATGTCCATTCCTTCTTTCCTAACCTCCTGAACTTGGTCCTTGGATAAAAGTTGACATTTCGATCTCAAATGGATGATTCTCTGATGTGTCCATTGCTTTGCATGGGTAAATTACTCCCCATACTTAAAAAGAAGTGAGACTTTTGCCGCCTGCTCTTAACTAGTGTTACAGAACTCTTTATGGATCCATCTATGGTTTGGTCAAAAATTGAACCACCAAGGTGAGTTCAGTTCCAACTCTGAAGGAGAATTTTCGAAATCCCTGGATCCCTCTAGTCTCTGGCTAGATGGTTCTACGTTTTGTTCCACATTTTTCTCCCATTCTATTCAGGACATTCTAATGAGATCCCTTTTGGAACAGGTACTAATAGTATCTGGGCAGCACTTAATTTTGGCCTTGGAATCATATATTATTTCCATGTATCTTCATTTTTCTTGACTCTTCTTTCTTCTAAACAGGGAGAAGCCTGTAGTTACAATGTAGATGGTCACTCTCCAGCTTTTAGGATCCCACTGGATGCTCATCAAAGCAGGATGTGCAATACTGTCAATGTGGTGATGTAGTGATGTCAATTGGCTGTGGTGTCCTCTGAGACACTGTTCCCAACAATTCATTTTCTCAAGGAGGTTGATTATGTCTAAGAAGTATTCTTAACTTTTGCCCCTGTCTGCTCCACTATATTTGTCAAGATATTTGCAGCTTTACAGCAACGGTAAATAAGCATATACAAATATCTTCTGCAAATACATATACTCAACCTTCTACAGTTGGTCCTTGAGTAAATGCTGTGTCTTTGATCCTCAACGGCTGGTTCTTCTAATTCACAGGTGGGTTCTCATCCAGAGCTGAAGGGTGGTTAAGGGTCATAGGCTTGGGAATCTCCACAGTCTCCCTGGGCAGTCACCCTGGTCTCTTATGAGTTGGAGATCTGTTCCACAGTTTCTCTTGCTCTACTGGAGACCTTCTCATGGGATCCTTTCAGAGCAGCTGAGAGTGGCTGCTGTGCACCTGCTGGTTCTTCTGGTCTTGGGAGTATGACGAGGGATGTTGGCTTGATCCATAAGTCCACTGAATTCTTTCTTTCCATGTCTTCTGACTTTTACCACTCTTTTCCCCTCTGGCTGGGAAGAGACCAACAACTGCCCCTTGTATCCTGGCTATAAACTTTTAAGACTCCGGTTCCTGCCCACCAAAGTAGAATGTGGAACACCATGTTTGTGAACTGTTGTGCCAGCTAAACTTGGCGATCCCTGGGCCCAGAGACTCCTTCATTCATGGTGTTTGATTTTGTATAAAAAGTTTTCATAGTTTTTTTTCCCCCTTGTAGGCTCTACCACCTTCATGGATATGCTTTCCACAAAATTAAAAACACATGTTCAAATAGCCTCTGCCAACCACACATACTTGTCTAATCATGGATAAACTCTCATGCTCCCTCCCACCCCGTGCAACTTGTGCATCTATCCAAGCATCTACTCAGAGAGCACCACAATTGCAAGATTGTATATGTAACAGTAATGGCCTCTCTTGCCCTTAATTCTTGCAAACCTCTCAATATCTTCCTCTAGTCTGTCTACTCTCTAGTCTGTGACTTTTTCCTAATATGCTAAAAAAATATTGTTAATGTCCCAAAATCTATGTTTGCAAAGAGACATCCAAACATAATCTCTAACTTTGATGGAAATACATCTACCCATTTTCATGAGATATAATCATAAACGATGGAAACATCTTTTTCATACAGTTCATTCAATATGTATTCATAAGGAAGATTTGTTTGTGATTTTCTTTGTGGATGTCTGTTAATTTGGCTCTTTGATAAACCCCTATTCATAATACAGAATGCACCCATTTAGGGTATTTGATGAGCTCTGAACCAGTGTATATAACATGGTAAATTATGGTCAATTGCTAAGAAATTTTCAATGAAATGATTGTGAGAAGTCATTTTAATCCTCAAATACCTGTTCCAATTCTTCTCTGTTCATTCACTCAATTTATTGAATTCTTGCTCTGCCTGAAACTGTATGAAATATATCTGAATTTCTCTTTATTCTTGATTCAATTTGAAGTAATTATTTGCTTCAGCATTCATTTTCTTTGAGATATTCTAATGAGTTAAAATTATGGATCAGCTTCTTTCTTAAATTTTGAATCTCTTCTGATTTCAATTTAATATGTAAGCCTCTTTCTTTTTGATTGAATTTGCCATGCATGTTTATTACATTGTTTATACTTAAAGAATTAGTCCTGAATATTATGCCTGGCTCAAACCATAGTATTTTCAATTGCCTCATATACATAAGGAAGTTCAATGATAAATAAGGAAAACTGCAAAGGAGTCAAAGTCTTTGTAGTATGGTGGTAGCACAGAATATGGAAGGTGCCATGGACTGCCAGAAGAACAGACAAACCTATTTTGGATGACGTACAACCAGAATGCTCCTTCAAAGCCAGGATGGTGAGACTTCTTGACAAGTACATTGTTATCTAGGAGATGCCAGTCCGTATACAAGGATATCAAGCTTGGTAAAGAAGAGGTTGAATGAAAAATAAGAAGATCCTCAGCAAGACTGATGAAGATAGTGGATTCAACACTGAGCTTAAATAAAACAAGTAGGAGAATGGCTCAGGATTGGACGGTACTTCATTATTTTGTACATAGGATTTCTTTGAGTCCAAACATGTGTCTGCACCTAACAACACCATCTGTTGGTTGAGCTTTAGACTTCTTGCATGAAGGCTGGGAGTTCAAATCCACCAGCTAAGCTGTGCAGCCTCAAAACTCCACATAGGATTGCTTGCTGTGAGTCACAGGTAGTCGACTGGATGGCAAAGGTGGGTTTCACAATTCAGCTTTCTCTTCCTATTCTTAAGTACTTAATCTTCTGTTCTCATTATGTGTACCTTTCTTATATCTTCAGACTCTTCTTTTTCGAAGTTTTTAAAAGTTTATCCTAGTTATTCCATTTTCAAAATTTTCATCAATGAATGTAGTTACAGCAAGATGCTTACATTTGACATTACCCTTGGTGACTGTTTGAGTGAATTCTCAAACATTTCTATATAAAATGTTTTCTAAATAGTCTATAATCATAGTACAGCTCAGCAAGCAAAAGGCTTTTCCTATGGTCTGTTGTGCTTTAGTGTGAGGAGCCTTGGTGCTGTCGTGCTTACAAGTAGGCTACTAACCACAAATTGAGAAGTTTGAAACCACCAGTCACTCCCCAGGAGAAAGACCGGGTTTTTTACTCCTATAAAGAGTCAAGTGTCTTAAACCCACAGGTCAACTCTGCCCTGTCCCAGACAGTCACCAGGTCTCAGACACAATTCAATGGCCATGAGTTTTATTATTGTGTCTTTGAATTTTAATCACTTCAACATTGTAAAACTTTTGTGACTAAAATTAAGACACACATATTTATTTAATAGTGAAATATATTCAACCTGTTTCCTTTTTAAGAATCATAATCTTCTCTTACTGATTTTTTCTTAAATTTATACTCAGTGAAGGCAAATATCACGCTTTATTCATATTTTTATTCTCCAAGACTTGCATAGTGGCAGGCATAATTTTGCATAGTGGCTTGAAAATGTCTTATTAAACACATAAAAGCAGCCAAACATTATTACAGTACAATCATCAGCTTTAGTAATAGTTGGAAACCTTTGGATTATAGTCATCAGAGCACTTGCTCTTATGAGTAACAGGAACTATAATTGATTTGAGAAAATAAAAGAGGTTCGCATTGAGGTCCAAGCCCTGACCAGTTCCAGGCTGTAATAGTTAGGTGTACCCTGCCAACTAGGCCAAAGGGAACTATGGGTGGAATTTCGTCACGTTGAAGTTTGATTGGAAGATGACCGGAATAAACTACGACAGGCAGCATCCCATCTCCTTCTTGCTCTCTGCTGATCGGTCCAGTGTACTACAGCTCTAGCTAATTCTTTGCCTCAACCTGGGCCAAGTCAATCTACGGGCTATGCCACTAGAACTTGTGTCTCCTTTGAGACCTGCTTCTCCATGCTGCTGGATCCTGTCACGTGCTTGAGTTCAAGATCCCATCACGGACTGCTTTGCTAACTTCTGAGCTGACCATTGCTGATCCACCCTGCTGCCTGCAGGACAGACTCTGCCCCTCTTCCCTGAGGGAAGACTCCACTGTCTGCTTCCTTAACCCTGGACCCCACAGCCCAATTAATGAACTGTTCCATGAATGGGAATTGAACTGAGCCCTCTGTACTGTTCTGTGTATAAAGTGTCCTGGTTTTGTTTCTCTAGAGAACCCTGCCTAACACACAGGCAAGCACCAGCCATTTTTTACATGAACCTAATAGGGCCCTTGTTTCATCGTTCAAATCTCTGCAGGTGAAGAAAGAAGCCAATGACAACTGAAAACGTAAGTGACCTGTTGTTAGGTGTCTCCTAGTCAATTCAGAGTCATCGTTTGTCATGTAGTCAATTCTGACTTTCTACATCTCTACATGACAGGGTAGAACTGCCTTATAAGGTTTCCAAGACTTGTTTTTATGGAAGCAGATGAACAGCCATTTTCTTTTCACAGAATAGTTGAGTTCAAACCTTTCAGTTAGCAACTGAATTGATGGATTCACTTTTCCACTCTACAATTCATCTTTTTATTGCCCCACCAAGCCAAAAGCCCAGTTCAATGCAGTCCAGTCTGATTCACAGTAACTGTCAACATGGTTACCAAAGCTACATTTTAGGAGAAGCTAGTTTCATCTTTATCCTGTGGAGTGGCTGGTGGGTTTGAACCTTTGACCTTCCAATTACAGATCAGACAGCAGCACAACCAGGTTTCTTTCATTGCTAGACCAGAGTTGATTTATGTGGCTTGCCATCTAGCAATCCCAGGGACTAAATTCTTTTCTTTAGTCCCTCAGAGAGCCTCTGGGAAGGCTCTGTTCAACCCAGGTCTGAACTAGTTCCTGAAGCTGGGAGTAAGAGTGTGGTGAGGGCCAGATCTAAGGCAGGTCCACACCTTGGTGGTTCTCCTGCTCCACTTGGAATGGTACCTAACTGTTTCAGAAGAGAGAGGGGATGGATGGTGGAGGGGGGAGAAGATAAAACATACTGCACAAATCGTTCCTCTTTTGAGTTTTGAATGACCGGTCATTTCAGTTGCTACAAGTTTGTTCACACCTCTGAACTCCCTGTAAAGTGCCACAGATGTGAAACTGTCTTGACCTTTTTTTGAGCCCTGTTGGTGAGGCAGGTAAGCATTGGACTGCTAACTGCAAAGTCAGAATTTAAACCTACCAGCTGCTCTTCCGATAGAGGAGGGGACTCTGGTGCCCATGGAGATCGACAGTGTCAGAAAGTGTACTTAAAGTCATGATGGGCCAGAATCCACCTGATAGCAGTAAATTCTTTCCTCATTCCCTTCCTCTCTCTCTCTCTCTCTCCCTTCCTTCATTCCTTCTTCTTTATCTTTTGCCACGGACTTTAGCTAGTTTGGTGCCTTTTTTCTCTTTATAGGAGTGGGGTGGGGGGTGAGGAGCACCACATTCAACTCCAGACAGTTTGGGGAAAGTTATGAGTAAAAGATCTGAATGCTGCCTGATAGTCCATTTTTAATCAGAATAGAGCAATTTTCTCCTCTCAAAGGAGAGCTCTTCACATCAGGTATTTGGCTCCTCAGAGCTTTCTGATTAATTACTTACATTTACATAAAATTAATCTCCTTCCTAACCACTTAGCCAGCTTCCAGCAGTTTTTATCCCCCTTCCTCATCAATCTGGTAGCACACTCTTGCTTTAAAAAGGTCCAGAACTATTTTTGTAATGCAAACATTCAGAAAATATATTATACAAAAAAGAAGAGGAAGTTTTTAAGCAAACCTATGAATAGTTATTTGGCTCATTTCATATACACTAGCAATACGTTGCTGTGGCTTGTAGCGTTGATTCCAACTCATATCTATTCTATGTTCACCAGAGCAAAAGCCGTCCTGGTCCTACATCATCCTCAAGATGCTTCCCCTGTTTGAGTCCATTGTTACTTGCCACCATGTCCATGCATCTCATCAAAGGCTCTCCTCTTTTTTGTAGGCCCAGTACATTAGTAAATATGGTACCTTCTTCAGAGACTGGTTCCTCGGATAGCATGTCCAATATATGTGATACTAAGTTCTTCCCCCTCGATTCTATGAAATATTCTGGCTCTACTTCTTCATATACCTCTTTGTTCATTCTGACACTTTGTTAACACCACAATTCAAATACAGCAAAACTTCCATCCCCCCACTCCCCATTGTCTAACTTTCACATGCCTATGAGATGATTGAGGATATCATAGCGTGGGTCAGGGACATCTGAGTGTTCAGAGGGATATCTTTGTTTTGAACATTTCAAAGAGGTCTTTTGCAACAGATTTTCCCAGTGTAATACAGCATTTGTTTTCTTTATTAAAAAAAATCATTTTATTGAGGGCTCATATAGCACATCATAATCCATACATTGTTGGAATCAGGCATATGTTGCCTTCATTCTTTTCTAGACATTTACTTTCTATTGAGCCCTTGGTAGTGGCTTTTTTTTCCCCCTCCCTCCCCCCCACCCTCCTAACCCCCTGATAGATTGGATATTGTTATTATTTTCATCTTTCACTCTGACCCGTCTCCCTGCCCCCATGTTTTCTGTTGTTCTTCCCCCTTTAGAGGGGTATATGGTGTGTTAGTCCAGGTAGACTAGAGAAACAAATACATAGACTTGCATATAGATATAGGGGAATGGTTTATATACAAAAGGAATGGGACATTGAGAAAGCATCCCAACCCAGTCCAGTTCAAAGTCATAAGTCCAATATTAGCCCATATGCTTGAAACTAGTCTATAATGTCTCCTTCCGACTCATGAAGCCACAGGCCAGTGGGTGCAGCATCCCAGTGCCAGCAGAGGTTCCCTCATAGCTCCTCATTTCCAGGGTCCATCAACAACATCCTGTGTTGGTAGAAGCAACTCAGCACTGGCAAGGGTCTCCACATGGCTTTTCCAGCTTAGTGGTCTGGTTCCATCAGGGTCAGGTCATGTGGCTTCTCTTCTGGCTCGTTCAGCTCCTCGGACACTGCCATCTTGTCTTCTCCATAGTTCATTGTCTCTGAGACTAACTTCCAACAACTGGGGAGATAGCTTCTCATCTCCACCAGGGAAATATTGCAAGATTTCCCAGAAGTCTCAGGAGAAAGCCATGCCCACACAGAGACCTCATTGGCTACTCAATGACTATCTCCAGATTAACAGGATAGACTCTACCCATACATCTCAATCATGAAATTAACATAAGCACTTGACCGCCACAATGGTTATGTGTCAATCATTGTGATTAGTTCCCCCTTTCTTATTTCCTCTCCCCCTCTTTCCCCTACCCTTCTGGTATCATTATTCCCACTCCTATTCCTGGATTCTGTGAATCATGAGTGCCCATCTCTTATCTATACCTATGTACATGTTCCGGTCTAGTCTGAATTGAGAAGCAACACTGGGGTCATGGTAGTGGGGTGTGAGGAAGCCTCCAGGAACCAGAGGAATGTAGTGTGTTTCATTAATGCTTTACTGTATCCTTGTGACTCATCCTTTCACTGTGGCCCCTCTGTGGGGCAATTGTTCCACTCTCTACAGATGGTATTTGGATCTCTGCTCCAGTTCCCCTCATTCTTAATAATATGTTTTCGTTTGTTATGTGTATGCTGATGCCTATTACCCCATCCCTATGACTCCTTATGATTGCACCAGCGGTATGCACATTTGATTTCTTAACTGCTGTTTCTTTGGGTGTTGATAATGTGAGATATGTGACACCTCTAGTCTGTTCTCCATTTATTATGATACTATCTTTGGAACTGATTATGAGATTTTTTGCTCCCTTTACATCAGGGTATAATGCATACTGAGTATAAAGGAAGGCTGTATACTGGTTAGCATTAGTGGGTGCCTCGAGTCCTCTTCAATTTCAGCAAGAAAGGTTGTATCATCCGTGTTAATGAGACTTCTGTCAATACTAGTGCCACATTCTTCTCCTTTTTCTTCTTTTTCTTAAGATTATCTGCTCAACATTCTAATAAGTATGATGAAATGACATATCTCTGGCACACATACTCCTTCACTTTAAAACATGACAGCAGTGTGATAGAGTTTTTGTGACATGGCACCAGTAAGAAGACATAGGTGACAACTACATGGATAACCTTCCCCACCCTCCTTACAGAAGAATTCACTTCACTTCAGAGGACAACACTCAAGCCCTGAAGACAATATTCCCGCTCAAAGCAGTCAATGCACAGAGAAGATCATTGGGCCAGACCCAGTATGAGACACGATATCCCTCACTGACCCACAGTGCTATGGGGGACAACACTGGAGACACAGTACAAGAATTGCATCTGATCCAACCCCACCACACTGAGGTCAAACATTAAGAGTGTACAACAGAACAGCAAGGGGAACAGAGCAATGAAGTCCCCAGGGAATCAAAAAAAAAATGTCGTTGGGACCAAGGCATGGCACCCTATCAGATTTGTCCAGAAAATTCTCCTAAAGGTCATCAAGCAGACCTTGAACTATTTACAAACTGTTCTCTTTTTTTGTTGCATTTTTGGTTTTGTAGTTTTGTTTTTTTGTATTGCTTTGTTTTTGCTGCTTTATTTTTGTGTGTATACTACTATCTCTGCAGGGCTACCTAGATAAGATAGGCAGAATAAATAATCTAGAAAACAGTGAACCAACAATTCAGGGGGAGGGGGAGAAGAGAAGAGAAGGCATGGAAAAGAAAGTGGATGTTAATAAATCCAGGAACAGGGCACAACAATAAATGATCCAAAATCAAAGGCCAGGAGAGTATGGGAGGCCTGGTAGGACTTGACAAAGGACAATGTAATGGAGAGGAATTACTAAACCAAATGAAGGCTAAACATGATGGTGGGATGAGAAGAAAGTAACAGGAAAAAAGAGAAAGTAAAAGGAAATAAATGAAAGAACTAGGAGGCAAAGTGCATTTACAGAGGTCTAAATACAGGCATATACATGTATATGTAAATATATTCATATATTATGATGAGGAAATAGATCTATGTGCATATATTTATAGGTTTAGTATTAAGATAATAGAAAAACATTGGGACTCTACTCAAATACTTCCTCAATATAAGAAAACTTTGTTCTATAAACCTGTCATTCCATGAAATTTACTTTCCCAGCATGATCGCTGAAGACAAAGCGGATGCATAAGCAAATGTGATGAAGAAAACTGATGGTGCCCAGCTATCAAAAGATACAGTATTTGGAGTCTTAAAGATAAACAAGCAGCCATGCAGCTGAGAAGTAACAAACTCACATGAAAAAAGAACACCAACCTGTGTGACCAAGGGGTGTCAATAGGATCAAGTATCAAGCGTCGAAGAACAAAAAATGATATCACTGTGAATAAGGAGGAGTGTAGGGTGGAGACACAAAGCTCATCTGTAGGCAACTTGACATCCCCTTACAGAAGCGTTGTGAGGAGACAAGCCAGTCAGAGTGCAGTATAGCACTGGTGAAACATATCACTTTCTTCTAGTTCTTTAATGTTTCCCTGTCACTACCCCCCACCCCACTATCATGATCCCAATTTTACCTTACAAATCTGGTTAGAGAAGAGGATGTACACTGGCACAGATAAGAGCTGGAAACACAGGGAAACCAGGACAAATAAACCCTTCAGGACCAATAATGAGAGTAGAGACACCAGGAGGGGGAGGGGAATATGGGGGAAAATGGGGGAACTGACCACAATGATCTACATATAACCCCTTCCCTGGGTGACAGACAACAGAAAAGTGGGTGAAAAGAGACAATGGACAATGTAAGACATGAAATAATAATAATATTTTATAAATTATCAAAGGTTCGTGAGGGAGAGAGGGTGAGAGAGGAAGGGGGAAAATGAGGGGCTGGTACCAAGTGTTCAAGTAGAAAGAGAATGTTTTGAAAATGACGGTGGCAACAAATGTACAAATGTGCTTAATATGATCGATGGATAGATGGATGGTGATAAGAGTTGTATGAGCCCCCAATAAAATGGTTTTTAAAATTAAAAAATAAAAGAAGTTAGGTGTGGGGTTTAGCCTGTCAATCTGGATGCAGTGTGATGACCTCCTATGTAGGTGTGACCAAGATAAATGGCTTTCTGGAGTCCAGCCCCGCACCCCACCCCCTTCAACTTCCTGCTGGTGTGCTTCTCTGAGAAACTAGTTCTTTAGTGTGCAAGTGACCAGAGCTCTGGAACTGCATCAACCACCACTGGAACCACAAGATTTTGCTCCCACTGGCCTATTTCTGCATTCCACATCATTGCATGTGGCTGTACGTTCAGAGGGACATATGGACTGGTATCAGATTTATGGACTAGTATTGGATTTATGGACTTGATCTGCACTGGGATGTTTGCTTGATATACAATTGCTGCTTGATATAAAACATTTATGAGAGTTACTGAATCTGTTTCTCTAGTCAATCCAGCTTAACATAAGCACTATCCCTTGTCCTATTCAAACAACCACATGTCAGTCTATGTACTGGTGTCCAATGAGCACAATTAAGTTTTCTGTAATTCCTGTTCTTTGTAATGTTATCTATAATTTACTATGATGCACATAGTTAAATGCCTTTGCATAGTCAATAAAATACAACAAATATCTTTCTGGTATTTTCTCTGTTTTCATCCAAGTGCCATTTGATGTTAGCTATGATGTCCCACATACCCGTCCTCTGTTGAACATGGTTTGGATTTCTGCCAGTTGCTTGTTTATGTATGAATGCAATCACCTTTGAATTACTAGAGGCAACAAAAATTTGCTTGACTGTGGTAGCAAGAATATCATTCAATAGTTTCTGTCTTCTGTTAGATTACCTTTCTCTGCTTTGGGTAGAAGAGGGGGTGAAAGAATTAGGCTGTTGTTAATAAAAAAAAACTATACATATAAATAATTTAAGATTTAACTTGTTAAAAATCCACACTATAACAGCCTGCTCCCTTGTGGTAAAAAATTCCTTTAAGCTCAATCAGTAAGGATGTCCCAATTTAGAAAAGAGGTAAGTTAGTAAGGTCATTAAGATAAGAAGACAGGCATCTCTCATTCAGAATTTCTCAGGGGTGGTGGTCTGGTGAAGACAGGCAAAGAAGGATCCCCTAATTTTTTAAATCATTTCATTGGGGGCTCATACAACTCCCATAACAATTCATACATACATCCATTGTATGCAAAGCACATTTGTACACTTGTTGCCATCATCATTCTCAAACATTTTCTTTCCACTTAAGCCCCTTGTATCAGCTCTTCATATTTCCCCTCCCTCCCCACTGGTCCCACCCCCATGAACCCTTGATAATTTATAAATTATTATTTTATCATACTGTCCGATGTCTCCCGTCACCCACTTCCCTGTTGTCTGTACCCCAAGGAGGAGATCATATGTAGATCCTTATAATCAGTTCCCCCTTTTTTACTCCATCTTCCCTCTACCCTCCTGGTATCGCCACTCTCACCACTGATCCTGAAGGAATCATGTCTTGGATTCCCCATGCTTCCAGTTCCTATCCATACCAGTATACAGTGTCTAGTTGGATTTGTCAGGTAAAATTGGGATCATGATAGTGGGTGGGAGGAAGCACTTAAGAACTTGAGGAAAGTCGCGTTTTTCATCATTGCTACACTAATTTTGAAAAACAAAAACACATGAAGTTTCAGGGGGTGATGGTCTTACGACCCCTAGAGAAATGTTGCCTTGGTGCTGTTCGGCGCCACCAAGTAGGTTCCAACCCAAACAGACCCTTTGCACAACAGAACTGAACACGACACCATCCTGTGCCCTTCTGATCAAGGTTCCTCTGCCCAAGATCATTTCTTGGACCGCCACCATTAATCTGTCTCATTGGGATGTACATATAGATAATACAGGTAAAGGTAATTTCTCACCAATCCATCATTGCAAACTCAGCCTTGTGAAAACCTGCTAATCTCTTCCTGTGGCTTTGTAAAAACATGCTAATCTCTTCGTGTGATCATTCTACAAACCTACTTCTGTCACACAATTTAAAGGAAACAACTTGCTTGACTCTCACAGGACTTTTAAGCGGCTTGAAGAGAGCAAACCTCATGGTTTCCTTCTTTGTCACATTTCAGGATAAATTTAAGAGTGAGTTACATCAACTTGGTCTGTCTTGGACTGAAATAGTGACAGGCATTCTCAGACTTGATTTCCCAGTCACCCGGACACGACTCTCAATCTCCTGCACTCTGCTGGCCACAGAGTCGTCTTCCAGAGCTCTCAACATGGATGGATGACTTCTTTGTCCTTAGCCATAGCCATGAGCTGGTTTTGTGGAATCATTTCAACACATATTTTGGCAATACTTGAAGTCTCTTTCTCTCCCTCACGCCCCCCACCCCCAATTGTCTTCTCTACAGCTTGGGCTTCTGTTTTCAATTCCATAAAATTCAATTCAATAAAATGCTGATTATATCTCTATCACCTCCTACAATAGTTGAAGGTTAACTGTGAGGATCATAAATCATCATAAGTCAGAGATATGCAGAATAACAGGAATGTGAGCTCTTATGGGAAAAACCATAGTTTGGGAGTTTTAAGAGAAGTCTGCAAATGCTAATTAATCTTTGGTTTCTTGAGTCTGTCCATGTTTGAGTAGTAGGAGATAACCCCTTGAAATGCGGAGAGGAGCATTTAGCATGTTGACATACAGATATTTTTCTTTAATTGCCGCTGTCTATGTGAACCCTGTGCCCATTGCTGGAATTATAGGTCATTGCTCTATTATCTGTAGTAAACATTTATAAGAGAAAAACAGTATTAATAACTTTGTAAATCTCATAATTGGGGAAGCGGCTAGACCCCGTCCTTTTCTGACTAATGATGTCGAGCTTCTCCATGATCTCTTTCCAAAGATTTTTGCTAGTTCTCAAGGGATCTGGGAATGCCTAATATTGTTTTCACTAAAGACAGAGACTAGGTTGATTCTAGAAATTCTAAGTTTTATCCCTGTAAGAGCTAGCAGAGGAAATAGCAGGGTTTCCACCTCCAAACTGTTTGGAAATTCAGTCAACATCCAGCAACTTATACACCTTAAGCTGTGTGACCAAAACAACAACAAAAACCCAGGTTTTTCAACAGTTGCAGGAGGAAATGAGCAGGAAATGATTATGGGACTTTCAAACAACGGAACATAAGAGAGCAAGGTTCAAGGGACAACAGTCGACATTTCTCCAAGGGATTATCAGACCATCATTGCTGCCTCTGTTCCTCCAGCGGCTGGCTGGCTGAGCAGTAGCCCCTCAGGCTTCAGCTTCCAGGCGTAGCTACCTGGGCTTCCTTCCTTCCCTCTTCTTGAATTAGAGAATCCTGGAATAATTAAATAGTTTTTCAACAGGGCCAGTTCTTGAATATTAACAGATTTAAAGAGAATGTTGTACTTGAGGGAATTTTTTTTTTCTACAGAGGAGGCTGTTACATCCTGGGTCCCCTTTAACAAACTAAAGCTCCATAAACCAGATCCCAAACTATGGTACATTTCCACTGTTAGATTAATAACAAGCAAACTCTTTGACCCGCTCCATCAAGATGAAGGCGACTTGATTCCTGGGTATTCCACTTGGCAAAGTTTGAGGGCTTAATCATCAATTATGTTGTTAAAAAAAATGAGTATTTGGCAGCTTGCCTGGCCTAACTCTTAAGCCTCAGAACCGCCCAAGAGCTCAGGATGCTCCTGTCTGTCTGTCTGCCTGTCTCTCTTTGTTGTCCCTTCTCTTCCCCAAAGTTCTTCACGACCTCCAGTAAAGCTTATATATCTGCATTTCATCCCTAAAAAAAGAGTATTTATGATGACTAAGCTCTAGTCTTGCATTACTCTATCATGAAATCTCCTTATCATTTCTACAGCCAATGCCATATTTTCCAACTATGAATCAGTCCTGTTTCAACTTTCAGACTCTAATCACCAGTGAACGTCAGTGTGTACTGACTGCATTTTGATCAATTTCTGACTGAGGAAGTTGGTAAAAATCTTGAATTTCTTGGTCTTTAGCATTAGTGGTTAGGAGCTCCAGTGGCGCAATCGGTCAGCGCACGGTACTTATACAGCATTAGTGGTTGGTGGGTAAATTTGAACAATAGTCACATGAACTTGTCTTCCTGTAAACATATGGATATAATTATATTACAGAGAGATTTGTACTTGAGGATTTTGATATGTTCTTTCTGATAATGAATGGGTAGCATTTTGTGACCAATTGTGACCACTATGCTACCAGATATCCAAATACATGAATATTCTTGTTCATTGTAGCATTAATCATAATAGGAAGATGTAAGTGGCCTTTCTACCAGCAGATGGACAGACATAAAATTATAGTACATACACAAAATAGAATACTGCACAATGTTACATAATAATGATCAACCTCTATGTGAACCATCTCACAGCATGGATGATCCTGAAGGACATCAATGTTTAGTGAAACTCTTCTATCAAAAGGGACAAATAGTATATGAGGCCACTGTTAAAATGAATTTTAAAATAATAACACCTCTGCCCACAAAGTTCACTCTCCTGGATTATCTTAATGATAGCAAAACAAAGAACTCTGTCAAGAGAGAATATTTGAGCTAGAACTTTAACAATAAGTTTGAAGAGTGGATTGGCAGTTGTGTCCTTAGTGGAAGCAAAAGGGCCCTTACGCTTTCTTCTATAATTTCAGGGTCTGGATGAGACCTTCCTCCAAACCTGTCCCATCATGTGTTCCTCAATTTTTTTAGACCACATTCTGAGAAACTCAAATTTCCCTGTCCAAACTACTCCCAGGCTGGCATTGGCCTCTTCCCCACTCCAACCTCTTGAAGTAGAATTTGCTGATAGTATCGGTAGCTGCCAATCTGAGAGGTGGTCAGAGAAGATGTACGGAATGTGGGACTTCAGATTTAAGCTATGTGAAGCCTACTGTGGGAGAAAATCAAGATGCACAGAGAAAGCCGCAGGCTGGGGTCTGTTCCAGGAATGCGGGTCATTCAATGACATTGCTTTTAGGCGCTGACTCAGAGTGTTCCAATGTACTTATCTAAACTAGTAGTTTTTACGTACTCATCTCTACTACTGGCTATAGAACAAAAATCCAAGGTAGCTGTAAATTTGAACCCAGATTTCTCATCATGAGAAAAACATGCTTGTCAAGTTAGGAGCATAGAAGATATTTCATGTCACAATCAATTATCTTGATAGACAACTTTAGATCTGTATGCATAAGATAGATGTATTTCCATTTATACTATTTCCCTGGGCCATAAAAATGATAAGATTGGACCTGGAAGTGGGAGATATCCTAAGCATAGAACAAAAAAGGTACTGATTCAGGGAAACACCAACTGCCTAGTGTGACTGGCCATAGGGTACTTGGAGAATAGTTAGTTGTGTGTATCCTTTTCATTATCACCAGACCATACTTTTTTGAGGCCCAATGTCATGATCCTGAATTTGGCAGAGCACTTTTTACATAAAAGATGTTCAGCTCACAGTAAATATACTCTCATTTAATGAATTAGTTGACACACATCACTTTGTAGAAAGATCACAAGTACACACCTCACTATCAGCATGAAGACATTTGTAGACCCATGAGTAACAAAGTCTTGATTTGTATCAACAAATGTGTGTTATATGTGGGTCACTTTTCATCATGATTTAATCTCAAATAAATAGTAATAAAAAGAGTTCACATAAAATTATTGTGCCTCAGCTTTACTTTTCTGGAAAATAATTTTTCCCATCATGGAGATTCTGATTCATAGTGACCCCACATGTGCCAGCACAGAACAGTGCTCCACAGGATTTTCAATGACTACAGAACTCCACACCTTTCTTCTGAGGTGCCTCTTTTTGGACTACCAGCCACACACATTATCTATGTCACTCATGGGAGCCAATTACACCACCTGGATCCCCATGGGCAGGAATGTAGAAATGTAATGAGTACTTTGTGGAGTGAACACAACTTGAGATGCATTAGCCATGAACATGGGGCATAAATGGCCCTCTGACTTATCTACAAGTTGTATGTCCACAGTCAATTGCAGAATATTTCCCAGGCAGTAAAGACTGGATTGCAGATGTGTTTGTTTTATTACTTGTCTCTGCCCCCCACCCACCCCTGCTTTTTTTTTCTTTCTCCTTCTTGTGGACACAAGGTAGCCAAGAAGGATGAGCTGGTGCCCTCTGCAGTCTTGCGTGCAAGATATCATCCATGACATAGGAGAATATAGGCTTTTTGTAACAATTTCCAAAGATGAACATCATACTTTGTTTTCACTATGATTGACAAGAGTCTCAGAGAAGGAACAAAGGACAAAGGAAGATTGAAAGAGAACTGCTGAGGACATAAGTAAAGGGAGTCTTGTGTGCAGACGTCCCTAGAGCTCTGTGGTACTTACATCATTTTATGTCAATCTGAAACTAGGTAAAACTGGAGGAGTGGGATCAATCCCGTCACAGCCTGATGGTGTCTTCTTGTGAGGGTGGCCTTCTCATAAAGAAAGTCCAGGGAGTCCCCAACCCCCCACCTTCACCTTCCTGCTTGCTGGCCACCTGAGAGCTGCCTGATCTCTGCCAAGTTTGCACTGTCTGATGGATGAGTAGCAGACTGATGGACTTTACTTGGACTAGGTTGGAATGTTCTCTTGAATTATAATTTCTTTTTGATATACTTCATTTTCTTACATATATATGAGTATCGCTAGATTTGTTTCTCTAGTTAACCCAGCCTAACACAAGCTCACATCTCACCATGGGCTTCACTACCATCCGTGCACCAGGATACTGGCCTCATGGCCTTATCCCTGCTTACCCATCACTTCTCTTCCCATACAACTTGGCTTCCCTCAGCCCTGAACCTTTGTACAGGAAACTCCATGTCCCTGTCCTTTTCCTTCTCTTCCTGTCCCTTCAAATGGCTCTCATTCAGCCTTCTCGTCCAATTGATATGAGCAGGGAGACCCATGAGTCAGGGATCAACTAGATGCCAACCAAAAGTACAGCAGCAGCACTATAAAAGTTATAATATCCCCTTCTCCTACACATAATTTAAATAATCAATAATACAGTAAGAAATCATGCTATAAGCATAATTCAACAACCCAATTCAAGATTTTTTTTACAATGTCTGTGATGTTTTGCATAATGTCACATTCTCTCCATTCTTTTTGTTTGTTTGTTTGTTTTGGCTTGACTTTTGTTGTAGGTCGCAAATCTTGGATATGACCTTAGAATGTGCTTTGTTTACCTGTTGTGAACTCAACTCTATCCCTTGACCCATTGAGTTTATAGTTACTATTCCATGGGTAGAATTGAACCAAAAGATTGAAATGTTTAAAATAGCCACTGTACTCTCCTGACGGGATAACTCAAAAATGTGGGTCACAGATCTCCAGAGAGTTGTCTTCACACTGGCTTAGAATCTTTAGCATTGATTTCTTCCTTTAAAAAAGGTTTGATTATCAAAGGAGATTGGGATCTTTCCATGAAGACCCCTCACACAGTTTGGTTGACTTAAATGAAATTAGCGATATGCTCAAATGCCAAAACAAAGCTGCACATAGAAACCAAATCCCTTGATGTTCTTCAGCTAGGCCTCAGCCCCAAATGAAGACCAACAAGAGGTTAATTTATTAACCTCAGCATAGCTGCTGAGAGAACACAACTTTTCAACTTAACTTTTAGAGGACTCTGGGACCAGCCATTACAAACAAAATGGTGGAAAATAGATTATTTTTATGAAATGATTTTTTTTAAACAACCCCCCTCCAAAAAAAAAAAGGTTTGATTTTAAAATTGTGTCTTCAGATAAGGTGGGCAATGAACAGCAGCTCATCCCGAGGCTTACCTTTAGATCTCTACCTGCTTCCTGCTTGTAGGAAAACCTGAAACTGAAGAGGAGAAGAGCAGTCCTGTAGCAGCTTATTTGTGGCTAAACTTTGGGTCTCAGTCCACCATGTACTGAGTCTTCTTTCCTCTTTGATGTGTCCTGTTACCTGAGACTGATGTTTCTGCCATTGTATATCATACCCAACCAACTGTACTGAGCATTACTGGAGCTCAGGTGATATACTGTTTACCTGTTGAGCTGTTAACTGCAAGGCCAGCAGTTCAAACCCACCTGCAGCTCTGAGGGAGAAAGATGATGCTTTCTATTCCTATAAAAAGTTACAGTCTTGGCAACCCACAGGTGCCATTCTACGTTGTCACAGGATGGTCTGTCTTATGAGTTAGAATATATCCTAATAGTGTCTGGGCCATGTACTCAGTAGTTCAAGTGAAAGTCTTTGTTTAGGAAGACATGTTACAATTACAGTGGACATATAGTGTTATTCCCTTCAATAAACCTGGCATTGTGGAAAGACTCCTCACGGGTACTAGACCTACTAGGGCACCATCTGATGCAATGATTTTCGTTGAGTGCTCTCAACAGTGGCAAGTAAAGATCTCTCTAAGGAGATGACAAATAATCTGAAAAATGAGAGTGAGTCACCCAATACTGTGTGTGCATTTGTGTGTATTGTGTACTTCAATAACAATCCTACTGGAAAGAACATGTGCAAAGGGCTGTTGTCAATGACTGGCTGGATGTAACTGAGGAGTAGAGTGGCTTAGAAAGAAACTAGCAGGGCTCATAAGGACATAAGGAGTTCTGATGACCAAGTTCATTAATATCAATTTTGTTCTGTCATATGAGGACATTGGAAGTTTCAAAGCTGGTGATGACGTGAATATATATATATATATATGTGTGTGTGTGTGTGTGTGTGTGTGTGTATTGTTATGAAGGTATCTTATAGATGTGGCTTGTTCTTCCTTAATATTCACACTCAGATGATATTCCCTAAAGAAGGCTACCTTCAAAAAGTGTAGGTGAGCCTCGTCCAATGAGTTGGAGTTCTTTAAGAACTAATTGGAGAACAAATTCAAATTCAATTGTAGCATAAAATCCTGCCTGAGTCTCTATTTTACCAGCCTGCTCCACATATTACAAATTTCAGACTGCAATATCAATCCTGCCTGAGTTTCTAGTGTGCTGGCAATCTGCCCTACAAACGTCAGATTTCTGAACCCCTTAAATCATGAGTCAGCTAGATGATTCCTTTAGAACTAGTGGTGGGAGTGGTGATCATGGGAGGGTGGCGAGAAGGTGTAGTAGAAAGGGTGAACCAACTGTAGGGATCTACATATAACCTCCTCCCTGGGGTATGCACAACAGTGAAGTGGGTGAAGGGACACATCAGACATTATTTTATCATGACAAAATAATGATCATTTTATAAATTATCAAGGGTTCTTGAAGGAAGGGGAGTGGGCAGGGAGGGGAAAGATGAGGAACTGATACCAAGGGCTAAAGTAGAGGGAGGATGTTTCGAGAATAATGAAGGCAACAAATGTGGTTTGCATACAATAGATGTATGTACTGATTGTGATAAGAGTTGTATGAGCCCCCAATAAAATGATTTTAAAAAATCATGAGTCAGCAACTGAATCAAAATTTTCCTGGTATGTATAATCTCCTAATGGTTAACACACAACCCCACTGAAAGTTGTTTCTTCCCAACATTTTCTATTTCAGGATCCTGTTTGGTTCTTTCCTGATCTGTTATTGTCTGAACTAATTATGTGTCTATAATTGGACTATGGAATGTTATGTTATCTGTATAAGTTCCTAATAAGATGGTTTTGAAAAAATAAAACAATAAAAGAGCATAGACATTATCACTTGTGCTCACCATTTCATTCCCTGTGCTAGTGCCTAGCAGTGTACTTGGCACGTGATTGTCCTCGATATATAACCTTGTTCAAAACAACAAATGCATTTCAGGAAATCATGACATCTGAAAATTCTTTTACATCTCTTGGTTGCTTCTCTCAGCTTTCTTTTTTACTTCCCACAGAATACACATATATCCGTATTAGTGTACCACAGTCCTTACCCACTCCTCTTCTCCCCTTTCATGATGGCCCTGTCTTTGACCCTGTAGGGAAAGTGAGGATATCATGCATGTAGTCTACATATGAATGTATAAATAACTTTTGTTTTTGTATTAGGTAAGAAGGTTTGAGTTGTGAGGGAAAACATCCAATTCAAAGTGTCTCAAACAGTAGATGGAATTGATTGACCTCTGCCACTAAAAACTTAGAGTTAACAAGTGCTTCTCTTTCAGTTTGATCTGGATCCTGGCTCTGTGTCTCTGTGATTTTCTCCAGTCTGCCCTCTCGTATGTGTGTGCTTCATCTGCACAATGGCTTGCCTTAGGCCAACCATATGCTGACTGTATTCCTAGGTCTCACATCCAGACATCAACAAAACCAGAAAAAAGCACCTCCTTGCCATTTAGTCAATGCTGACTCACGGCTACTCTACAGGACTGGGCACAAATGCCCGTTGGGTTTCTAAGACTGTATTTGTTTATGGGATGTGAGAGCTCCATTTTTCTCCTGTGGAGCAGGTGGGGGTTTCAAACTGTGGAACTTAAGGATTATAGTCCAATGCATAACCTCTACACCAGCGCACCATTCCCCCTTAAGAAGAGAAATTGCTGTCTTTTCCTCAGTAAGAAGCAGAAGTTCAGGATACATTGCAGTTTGACCTCCCTGGTTACATGCCCATCCCTCATTCAGTCAAAGACCTGGGATGACAAGCTGAGGCCTGAGGTACACAAATCAAAACACTATGTCCCTAGGTATAGAGGAAATAGGAGATGGACTTGAACCTGCCCAAATTATGATTAAGACAGAAAACAGCAAGGTTAAAATGGCGGGTCAGGAAGTTGCTTCCTGTTCTCCTACAAAAGGACTCCTCCTCCGGTTGACATAAATCACTTTTAGATTCTGGAATCATCGCCCCATACTACCTCCCAAACTCTATGAATTAGGTATGTTTTTAGATCTTAAACATTTCCCTTTCTTTTGATTTGTTTGCTGTGTCCTAAGACTCCCCTGTATTAGTCAATTTTCTCCTTAAAAGCAGAAATACCAGGTATATTCATGTTTAAGCTGAGTTTTTCAACACATTTTAATGCAGTTTTGTGGCAAAATTAGGTGTCTCAGCTGATATTACAGTTGGCTTTTACTCAAGTATGTACGGAAATAAAATATATGAGGAGGCTTCAAAACATTTATGGAAAAAATGGAAGTAAACAATAATGAAACTCTTCCATACCATTTTTGAAGGAGAGAGAGAGAGAGAGAAGAGAGAGGAGATGTGTTTGTGAGAATGTGGTTTATACAATTGTGAGAACTGGCAAGCTTAAACTTTGTAGGTCATGTCACAGCTGGACATTCCAGTGGTCTGGTGTCTCAGAATCCACCAGTCAGTGACAGGTGCTGGACTGGAAATTTTGTCAGTCTTATATCCCCATATCTCCAGGTCAGGTGATGAGAAAGTAAGAGGAATTCTAGCAAGATGGCTCTTTGGTGTTTGGAAGCAGAATATACGTTAAGGAGATCTTCCTTTTTATACATAAAGACTTCAATTAATTGAATAAAGCCCAACCACATTACATAGGATAACTGATTCAATCATTTGTAAATACTTCAATGTGCCTTTTTAAGGCCAACTGTTATAATCACATGTAAATACTTCAAAACAGCATCTACTATGGATGACAGTGGAAGCCCAAATTCATTTTTAGGGTCCACACATGGATTGAGCCTCCAGTGAATTCCCTCTAATCATGGTAGAGGGTCGTGACTAGCCCAATTACCAGGCAGAGAACATTGTAAAGTTGATTATGGCAGGCATAGTTAGGTCAAAATGTACTATCTTATTTGAATTCCCTTTGACCCATTTTAAAACTATACTTATTTTTTTTTAAAGAGTGGGGAAGAAATACACATGGATTAAGCCCCTGGTAAACCCCTCTCACCATGGACCAGGGGTGTAAATAGCCTCGCTAAAATGCAGAATATATTGGAAACTGATTGTGGCAGATATGTTAAATCAAAATATAAAACCTTATCCTTTGATTGCCCTTATAATCCATTTAGATTTGTTCCAGTTTTTAATGGGTTTTTTTTGTTTTCTTTTATTGAGATTTTGATCTATTTTCCTTTGTTATTCTTGTTAGTTTTGTTTGTTTTTAATGACTTTCTATATATGAAATTCAGGCTAGGTAAATCTATAGAGACAATAACTAGATTAAGGCTTCTTTGGTCATATGTATGGCAGGGGAGGTTGAGAGGAAAAAAGGGAGTTAATCATGATGAGACAAGAATGTACTAAATGTTCTAAAACTGACTGTGGTGATGACTGTACAACTCTTATTGATGTGACTGAACTATTAACATATGATATGTGAGTTGTATGACAATAAGAGTGTTGGGGGGAAATCTGAATAAATGAAACCTAAAGAACAAACAAATAAGCAACCTGGACTAGCTTTTACCAAAGAGCTGGGTACCATACACTAACCAGGTTGACCCAGAAAATTAATATTACATCTCCCAAGTTTTTAAATCCATTTTTTGTAGGACCTTTCTATTTATTCTCTTTTAGGTTGGTAACACATCTGTTGCTACATTTCTCCAGAGAATGCTCTCCTCTCTGCCTCCTTTTCCAGGCTCACTCAATCACTGCATAATTGGGTTTCTGCACCTTAGCTTCTATTGAAATAGTTGTGTTATAATCATCTTTATGACATAACAGGTCATGAACATTCTCTGATTTCTTGACTGCTTTGTACCCATTCAAAATCTACTCCCTGAAAGTGAGTTTGGTTTGTGGATCTGCAAACGCATTTTCTTTCATTTCTTCCTCTCCTACTTGAACTGCTCTTTCTCAGTTCCTCTTGCCAATTGTTCCCTCCACTTCTACATCATCTTAAAGGTTGATATTTGCTCTTGTTCTTCATGTCTTCAGGCAAGCTCACCAATCCCCAACATTTGCTCTGTGTCTGTGTGTTCTCACAAGCAAATAATCTTCCTCTGTGGAATAGGCAAAGTTGCAAAGATTTTTCCATGTTGTTTCCCTGGAACTGGAGAAATAATTGCTCAAGCATGAATAATTAATAAATGAAATGCCTTTCCCCCTGAATGCTGATCAACCCAGGTATTATCTTGAATTTTTTTCTAAATAAACCTCAGGATAGAGCATACTTCAATATAAAGAACATGAAAACCCTTATAATAAGACCAAAAGCAATATCCTGATAAACAGTGAAGAAGTTGAAGTTGTCAAGGATTTAATTCTTCTTGGATCAGCAATCAATGCCCATGTAAACAGTAATGAAGAAATCAAATGAGGTTGCAAAAGACCTCTTTAAGCTTAGCTATCAGCAAAAAAAAAAGTGCCTGGCATCTTAAAGGCTTATCTTTAAACAAGCAGTCATCAGAGAGAGGCATCAATTAAGTCACATGGAAGAGCACACCAACCTTTGTGATCCAAGGACGGTAAATAATAAAATCCAAATCTGAAAGAAGGAATGGTGTCAGAGTTTAAATTGTGAACCCCTCATTTGCATACGCATGACACTGGAGGAAGGGTGCACACTAGGTTAAGCCCCAGTGAATACCTTCGAACTAGGGATGTGATTAACCTTGGAATCATGCAGAGTGCATTGGAAAGTGGATTATGAAAGGTGTAGTTAGGTTAAAACTTAATACTTTATCATTTGCTCTTCCTTTGATTCATTTAAGTTGTTCTGGTTTTTAATAATTTTTGCTTCCTTTTGATTAAGATTTTTTTCTATTTTATTTTGTTCTTGTTGCCACCTGGTTTATGTCTTTGTGCTTGG